>VXBX01004838.1:1031957-1121048 GCA_013400415.1 Scytalopus superciliaris | reverse complement strand
CTTCCTGTGAAAATAAAACTGATTCTTGCAAAAATCCCAAACCAAACAGATCCAGGAACCCAAAACAAACACAGGTTCAAGCAGTTATGTAAGCCTGGGGTTGCTCAATGCTTTCTGTCTGCATTACAAAAGCTTTTTGCAGCTGATCTTTCTTTTCAGCCTTCCCTTCCTTCCCCTGCAGTTTATCCTATCCTCTACCATAGGTGTATCCAAGACCACTCCTTCCTCTTCCCAGATTGCTCCTTCANAAAAGTAAGACTGCCATAGAACTAGTCTGAGTGAATATTAGTGATGTTTGGGGTTTTTTTCCCAGTTAGTTATGTCACAAGTTAACTGTAGTAATTTCAGTTCTGTAGTTTAGAAATTGGCCTGAATACGGGGGTTCAATTCCCTAGTGAAGGGAGCAATTATGCCCCTTCTCCCATATTAGTGGAGCTCATTGCCTGGAACGAGGAGTATCTATCTGTGTAACATTTCTTCTGTGGATGCCGCAGAGTATTTCTGTTGTTTCAAAGTATGTCCTGAGTCAGCCCTCGACAGCAGGAGCTCACTTACAATAAGGAGCCACCTCATCGCTCTGCAGATTCCTGAGGACAGGAATTGTAGCAGGAAGTGCTTTAACTTTTGGTCAGCCCGGGGGTGGTCAGGCAGTTGGAGTAGATGATTGTTTAAACTGCCTTCAGCTGAGATAGTTGGGATGTGAGAGGGCATAACTATAAACACAGGAAAACACCTGGATTGATGGGTTGAATTAAAGGCCTATGAGCCTGTGAGAGAATGTCACCAGTTCCTTGTTAACCTGGAATAAAGTTCAAACNCAAGACCACTCCTTCCTCTTCCCAGATTGCTCCTTCATACACTTTGGCTCACAGTACACTTTCTTCCTTGCCCTCATTGCCCAGATTCTTCTTACATACTTGTTCTTTCCCCATCACTTCTTCATTTGATTTCTGGCAAGAATGTCATGTCGTATCAGCAACTGCAAAATTTGGACCCTCACGCAAGGATGGGATCTATTTATGACCAACGTAGAAAATGGGAGAACTACTTTTTTGGTAAAAGGGTGCTGTTAGCTCTGTTTAGGTCTAAAAATATTACTCCTCCAGAGAATTTTAGTGTTTGTCTTGTGACATTTGAAATATTGTAAGGAAGATGTTCAGAAAATGGTAGCTGCTTGTGTATTCTGAATGTTGAAGACAATGATACAATTTCTGATAACCAATTTATATAGTATAGCATAATTGTGTGGAAGGTAAGAGGACAATAATATTTTTTGTTTTATAGAGTTCATTAAAAGAAATCTGCTGGACTTGCAGATCTGTCTGACCTCTGGCCTTCTCTCCTTGCAAGTTTTGAAAAGGCTTTTCAGAGAAGTCTGGCTACACTGAAGAATAGGGATAGTGTACTGTAGTGTGTTGTATTTTCAGGAGTAACAGAGATGACCTGGCATAGTTCTTGCAAATAAGTGATTGCATTTTCAGGCTAAAGTCTGTGTTTGTTATGAGACTGAATTTTAGGGCAGTTTAGAGGGCATATGGAAACTAAAAAAGGTGGCAATTCAAATCCGAACTTTTTAAGGAGCTCTGCAGAGCAGAGTTGGATCCATTTTCCACTTCTTTGTGGTTCCATCTTGATAAAGGTATCTGTGTATATGAAGTTCCTTATTGATGTGCTGGTTAATAATTATGCAGTAGGTGAATTGTGCATGTTTTATTTGGTAGTTGGATCCAGCAACACACTTGATTTTTTAATTTTTTTTTAACAGGCTTAATTTAGATTTTTCTTTTTTTAAACCAAAAATTTGTTCCATTAGATCATGTTATATTAACTATCTCTGGGCTAATTGCAGCTATGATTTTAGTATGTGTCTTCAAAGAGCTGACTTTACAGTTAGCTAAAAGTCATTTGCTTGATAAAAATATAAGGTATAAAAATACTGTTTGTCAGACAAAAATACCGAAAACTTTGGAAATTTAGAGATGCATCTTACTTGGTAATTTAGAGATAATTATTCAAAATCCATTTGTGTGTCATCAGTCACACTTGTCTAGAAAAGGCTTTATGATGAAAGCTGGGGGGAATGATGCAGTGCAGTTACTAAATATGCTGTCAAGGGGACCTTGCCTAGACTTCTGTATTTCAGACCAACAACAGACATCATTTTAGTGTTAAACTACTGTGATTATAAGGAATATTTCTGATGTCTCTGATAGTTGGTGTGGATGACTACAGCTCAGAGTCTGATGTGATTATTATACCTTCAGCCCTGGACTTTGTCTCACAAGATGAAATGTTGACGCCGTTGGGAAGACTGGACAAGTACGCTGCAAGTGAGAACATATTTAACAGGTATGCTTTTTAAATGTCCTGCCTGGCTAACGGTATGCAAACCTGACTGAAGTTCATTTGCATGGAATATGAATAATTTAGTAAAATATAGCACCTTTAAGAAATTCTTCCATTTCCACTCCGCCTCCTGTTTGCTCACGTTCCTCCTACTTACAGAGAGCAAAATATTAATAACAGGAAAATATTTGTTTACTTCTTAAGCTACTGTTGTTCAGAACTTCTTGAACTTTGTCATTAATTGGACCACATCTTTTTAGCTTTTTTTGTGAATGCTAACATTCCTATTGGTACAGGACCATAAGATGATAGTAAACTCAATCCATAATTTTGTGTGGAAAGTGAGTTTAAGAAAATACTTATGAAAGGTCAGGAGAGCATAGTGAACAGCATGGTAGATTGCCAGAGAAACCCAAGAAGCGTTCTTGAGGATCAATCTCCTCTGTAGTTTACTGTGTGAGTATTGTTGCCTCTGGTTATTGAGAACGAACTTGCCCAGTTAATACTATGTTCTGCATGTTCCCTTTTTTATTTCTGTAATGCCACTGAGATAGCTGTTTCATTTAAAAGCACAGATATTGTACCATACTTCATTTAGACACATAGTCCACCCCACCCCTTCTGCAATCAAATGGAGAAGTTCAGACCCAGCATTTATTTTAATTGTAACTATTAACAGTTGCAGGGTCACAGAAATGTACAAGATATGTTAAGGTCAAGATTTTCTGGTATCACATTTTAACATAGTTTATTTTGGGCTTCAAATATGTTTGTAATAAAGTGTATTTGCTTTTATGTTGAATTCTTAATTCAGTAGTATGCAGAAGCTTGATCTGTGGTCAGCCACCCTATAGGTTAGCCTCTCTTTTGTTGCTCATGGCCTGGGTTTGGAAAGGATTTAGCCCAGTGCTTAACTTCAGTCATGTGAATTGTACTTAAAATTCCGTACTACATGTATGAACATCCCCCATTTGGAAGGTTTTCATCCTAATTAAATTGAAGGTGACAGTTACAGAACAGTTTCTGTTGTTACAACCTGCATAAATTTGTATGCACAAATTAGTTGTGAAATGCCTAATTTGAAACTTTTTTGTTCTCCTGAAATCTAAAGTTTGTTGTATTTTACCATTTGAGATCAAATCAGCAATTTGACAACCAGCAGAGAGTTTTTGTGTGTTTGACTTTTCATGGGGAGGGAGGGAAGAAGAGCCTTTAGGGCTGTAGGTGACAATTATGTAATAAAAGCCAGGAGGAAGATGTACAAAACCGGAAGCTCAAGTTGTGTGACTTGAATTTTAAACAAGTATAGTCCTAATATTTTACTTGCATAAGAAAAAACAGTATCTGGTTTTCTGAGTATAGATAGTATGGTGTGTGGGACATGCATAAATCCTGAAATGTTGGAATGTTTTTGGTTACTCTGTCCAGCTTTGTGCATCCTGTGCTTTCTTCCTGCAGGTGGTCAGAAAACTGTCATTTTTCCAGATACTTTTTTTCTTCCACGTTTGCGTGTTTGGATTTTTTTTGCTGGTACAAACATATATTTCAGCCCTACCTCTCTTTGTAGGCCTATTGGGTTATGTAGCATAAGAAAATATAGAAAATAGCGTATGACAACTATTTGTGATATAACTGCAAGTAACACTTCTATCACAACAAGTGATAGTGACTGCTGCAGGCAGTTTATGATGATTCATCATTAGTCAGTCTCAGGAGTAATAGGAGACATTTTCGTTAGGCAAAGAAACTGGAGCGTTTAATAGGTAAAAAATAAATGACATTTGTTTATTCTTATGTCTCTTAGTATGGTATAAACAGATCCAATTACTTACGTGCAGTTTAACATTTTTAAATATTACAACCGAGTTAATGATGTTTCAGTTGATTCTGTGACCTGGAACAGCATTTGTGAGGAAGCTTTCAAATTATAGATGCCCAAACTCTTGAAACATAATCATTGACCTTGGATAAATTAGGGTAAGGGGGTTTTTTTCTTCCCTATAAGTGCATGAATTTTCTCGTACAAAAGTCTAGTCTCTTTTAAGTTGATTCCTTGAGCGCTCATGACATCTCAGCCAGTTGTTTTGAGATCAAAATGGGTCTGGCTGCATTCTAAGAAATTTCAGTAGATTGAGCTTGGAACTAGAAAAATAAGAATATCTTCATTTAAATATATAAGATTTTTGACAGGATGAATTGAAAAAAAAAAGAGAAATAGGGATTCTTTATCAGCTTCTCAAATGGTGGAAGGAGTTACTCTGTGACAATTTTTGGTATGTTATGATTGACATTCTCATTGTTTTAGCTGTTGCTCATCAGCACCCCAGGTTTGTCTTAGTCTATTTATAATGAAGGGGAATCTGACAAATGTTACACTAAATGACCCCTCTTGTATCTGAAAAACAGCCAGCCTCCAGACCAGGTTTGAGAAACATCTCTGGCATAAGCCTTTATAATCCAGTATCATACTGCAGCAAGAGTTGATGCTGATCAGAAACCCCAAACCACCACCCTAAAACACAGGGTCTTCTTGCATCTGGTAGCACTGGTGTGTGTGCATACATGAATAGATAAGGATTTCCTTTTGCTATTTGCTTTAAAAAACAGTTGCTGGTGCAGTTTGGAGCATAGCTTTTGTATCTTTTCATGTTAAAATTCTTTGTGGGTTTTCCTAATCTTTATTGCTGTTAACTTGCTTCCATTCCTCATTAGGAAGGCTCAGGAGTATACAGCACTCACCAACTGATCTGTTTGAATAGTGAGGCAGTTCCTGAACAACAGACCCCTCCTTTTCATAAGCCTGTGAGGAGCTGTTGTTGCTTTTTCTCTTCAAACCAAAGCAGATCTTGGCATACTCGCATTTATCAAAATGATCAGTCTTGGCTATCAAGACTGTACCTGCCTTTCAACGCAGATAACTAAGATATCTTCTTGCCAGGTTCTTTGTGTTCTGAAGTATTTCTTTGCTTTTCCTTTGGGAGAATATCTGATGTCTTTTGAAAAAAAAATTTTGAAAACAGTGTAACTTAAAAATACTTGTAGAACAGCAGTCAGCAGTAACTGAGGATATACTGGATCTCAGAGAGGGATTAAGCATATGTGTGTATACTCACAGTTTATAAGTAACACTTTGACTGCCTGCAGGTGTAGGTGAAGATTTTGCCTAAAGCTTTCTGAGTAACTTGTCTTTTCTGGCTAAAAGATACGCTCCTCTGACTTCATGGCACAGATGTGGTTCCTTATATGGTTGGTACAAGAAGACCTTTGTGCTTTCCATGCTCCAGGTGGAAGACACGTTGGCATCAGAAAAGAGGCTGTACCATGTGTGGCAATGAATCATTTTAAGGTGTTTATCTGATTCCTGACTCCAACAGCTCTAATATAAACCTAGGTTTTACCTGTCCCTGATTCTACAAAATAGCAGTTTTTAGAATATATGTTCTATTTCAGGAACTGAGAAATCAATTTCCTCCCAAGGAATTGACTAGGGGTAAATTGAAATCATAAAGATGAATTTTCAAATGTATCAGGGCTGCAGAGTCAAGAACATATTTTAGCTGTGTATTTAAAAACTAGGACCTGCATGCGGAAAGTACTCCTACTAAAACAGAAGACTGTTTTCGTCTGTCTCCAGTAATGTATGTGAAAAACCTCTCTAAGACTGTATGTTTGGTGGGATGTCAGGACTGTCTTGCCTTATTTTCATCTAGATATGATCAGAATATAAGCAAGAAGTTAATGGAGAATTTGGTTATCCACAGCTGCAGTTACTTTTCTCCCCACTCACTTTTTTTCTCTTTGTGCAGCCTAAAGCAGTGTAAAGTTTCTTTTTGGGTATTTGAGTACTGGCAGTAAGGAAATGCTAAACTCATGTCAAAGCCATGCAGGTGAAACCACAGTGGCTTTGTTCTGACTGGAACACTTCTCATCATTTTAGCATAAATTATGTTATTTTTCCTAATCTCTAACTCTGCTCCATTGTCATGTTTCAGTATTTCTGAGCCTACTGTATGTCAAAGAGTAAAATGTAATAAAAAATGAAGCAAACCTCAAAATGTGGTTTTTTGCAAACAAATTTGGATATATGTATACCAAATAAATCATTCAAGTTTAACAATATAGCTTCACAAAGTTTACTTTGTAATTGTACATTAAAATGATTTAAGCTGAACTGACAGAGGACAGAATTTTCTCAGAGCACTAAAAGAAGTCTTAATTACTTCAGCAATACTAAATGTACCTGCATACTTACCTTTTCTTCTTAAGAATAGTGCAAATGTGTTGATTTCTAAATTTGAAGTTTATTCCAAATATCTTCTGAGGTTATTTGGGGAAAAGAGTGATCAAGCTCAGGTACTAGTACCAATATTAATTTAAACACAAAATATCATCAAATCTTGATTTAGAAGTTCTGAAGAAATGGGTGAAGGAAAACAAAATTATTTCCTCTTCTTTATCTTCTTTTTTTAGCATACACTTACTAGCTATGTGCACTTCTTGTGCCAATGAAGTAATTTAAATCTGTAGTAGAAATTTACTAAAGGGCTAATGATGGTCAAAGGGGTTTGAAGGAGCAAAGCAAAGATTTATAGTTTTTTCTCTTGAGTATTTAATTGCAAATCCTAATTGTGTCCATATGTAGAGACTTCAAAATATGTGTCACGTGTGTACAGGCATAAAGGCAGGGTGTTTGTGATGCAGCCCCATTTTATCCTTTTGCTAATCCCAGTGAAGCACGCCTACAAGGTTTTTCTAACACTGGACATGCTCATGAAAACTTGAATTTTGCTAAATATGCTCCGCTTCTGCTCACGGTAGTAGAAGTGCTCGTACTGCATGCCACATTGCAGCCTTTGGCCTCTGCCTTTCTTTGGTGTGTAAACTGTTTAATTGGTAAATAGCTACATTGCTGTTCACATGGCAGTCACATACTAAAGACATGTAGGGTGAATAAATAATTTTCTTTGGGAACGCATAGCTCTAGGGTTATTGATTTGAAGTGTCACTTGCCAAAGCAGCACGCAAAAGTTTCTCTGGACATGGAGAAATTGTTACAGGATCTGACTGAATGAGCAAGAAGATGCAATTCTATGAGTTGTTGCGATGAAGACAGCTCCTCTGGCACAGGGAATGTGGAAGAAATTCTTAGTGGAGCTTAGTGACTCATTAGAGGCAAGTACTGCACAAACCCAAGCCAGTGGCAGGAGGGAAACTGCAAGAAACCATTAATCCTAGTCCCAGATTGTATCCCGATAACTAGGAGTAATGTATAGTAACAACATATGCCACTCAGATCACTTATATTGTCATCATTAATGTTGGTGGAGTCATTTCTGTCACATAGGTACTGAGTATACATACATAGGAGTGATTTCCTGTTAGAATGCAGTTTATGCAAACGTGTTGTTATTATCCTTAGAGCAAGCCTGCTTGACCTCTTTTTCTCTTTCACAGGAGATACCTCCTTGCCTCTGCAGCATGGAGCATGTCTGCCTATTTTTGTTGTTTTGTCTGTCTAGACCAGACAGGTCATCTTTCACAGCTCTGTTAAAAATTCAGAAGTGTTCACCTGGTACTCACCTGATACTCACTTGGCAAGTTGCAGGGCAAGCTACTGCTTGCCTTATGTTGTGCTCCTCTGCATAGATAGTTCCCTGCATGCTCTGTTGTAGGGGTTTTGTAACTTGACTAGCAGTGCTTGTGTGAGAAGGAAGACAAGTCTGCTGGTCTGGGCACCAGGGACTTACTCCCTGCTCAGCAGTAGGCAGATCATGTTGAAGTGTGAGTGTTCAGGGCTCAAGTCATTCTGCGGTAGCTGCCTACCTGCCAGCTCTCAGTCTGTGGAAAATACAAAGGAGGTTTAGCTGTGCCCTATGTTTGTGTTTTGGAGACAAGAAGAATTTGGGAGATTGTTGGGATAGTGGCAGAACTAGATGAGAGCCTGTAGTGTTGGGAGAACATGACTGGCTGTCATCTCCCTCATCGATGGATGGATGGAGTGAGTTAAGAGATTCCTCTGTGATTACTGGCTGCCTACCCAGTTAGGTTTGCTAAAGTGAGCTCAGCTTACCTTGGTTCTCTTTGTTGTAATGCTTTTTACCAGAATTTGCTAAACATAAAAGTAAATCCATTGATTCTTTTTCAAGCCAAAAAAGGAAATGCCATCTGGATGCAGGTGAGGCATTTATTCTACATTTAGTTTAAGGAAAAAGTTGAATGTCCCTTAGCTTTAAGTGGATTTAATAGATAAAGTCTCTTCTACTTCAGGTTAGGCTTTGTGTTTTCATCTCTTCCTCTTGAGCAGAAGGTTTATGGCCTCTGCATGGCCATCTGTCCAACTTGCAGGAACTAGCAAAGGCTTACATGGGATCCAGCTGCTGCAGTCCAGGATAGTGCTAACAAAGGTCTGTGAGGAGATGAGTCTTCTCAAAATTCCCAGCATAGTAAGGAGCCATTCCACAGTATACAGGAGCCAGATGGGATTTAGTGCTGTTTGTTGTGGTTCCTTACTTGCCAAGACTTAACTCGGTGGGTCAGTTGACTTGTCTCTCACTTTCCAAGATTACATTTAATACATAGGGGACAAATGTGTCCGCACAGGCTGGTTTATGAAATATGCTTCATCTGTTCCTCTTCTCTTTTCAGGGGTGTCCAGCCCTTTAAAAGACCAAGTCAACTCTCCTTCTAGGTTAGTGTGTCACATAGTCCGTTTCCCTCTGTTAGGATTTTGACAGCTGAACTATAACTGTATATCAAGATCTCTTCTGAGAGATGTTGCACTTTTATTGAGTTGAAAAGTGTGAGGAAGAGGAATTTTGTTAAAGACAGTTATTTTTCTGTTTGTTTTTTAAAGATTTTATTCATCTGTATGTCAGAACAGTTTAGTTTAAGATCGTTTTGCAAGTAGCCAATATGATACATTTAAATAATTGATTTTTAGTTTGAGAACATGGAAATGTCTGCATAGCTTTGGGAACTCATGGAAACCTACTGTCTTTCTCTGATTGCATGGAACTGTGAGAGTTCTCAAGCTTTCCTTGTGCACTAGAAATGTAACCATCTGTTTCTTACCAGTTTTTGACCATCGCTCATGTACATGGTTTGTGGTGAACATGAGACTGTTTAGGTATGCTTCTGCTCTTGTGTGGAGCACTGCTGTTTGTCAGCATAAGCTAGGCTACATCACAGGAATGTTCCTGTCTGTCAGTTCTGGAAGTACCTGGCACTTGATGCTTGCGCTTCAGCATTTCGTAAGTTGCTCCAAGGCAGTACAAGAGCTACCAGCGTCTTGGACGCTGTTCCTCAGCCCATTCCACTCCTGGGATAATCCTGCTAGCTGTCTGATGTTCAACCCACATTGTCCAAAAGGGTGAAAAAAGAGTTACGCCATTGCAGGCTGTTGTTGAGGAGAAGGGTTGATTGCCACACATTCCCAGCTTCATTGCTTAAAAAATTAATGTGTAGGGCTATCTAGGGAACTGATGGATATGACTTTGTAACATAGGCTGCAACAGAACCTTGGAGGACAAAAACACAGATTTGACTATATCTTGTCACTGACAAGTTAATCCATAGAAAATTTTCTTGTGCTTTAGAAGTAGTAACTGAGTTGATTGTGACTTGTCTCATATCTTAATGTTTCATTTTGTACTTTGCTTAATGTATGTCCCAGGTACACATGAGTTGAGTAGTATGTTTTATTTTCACAGTATATGGCCACTGCTCACAGTGTATACCCATAGCATTCAAATGAAGTTTAACTTGTAAGTGTCACCCTTGATATGGAAATCTTCAGCTTCAGCGTTCATGCTTTTGTGAAAGAAGTTGAGAGTTCTATTTTAAAACATTTTAACAATAGTAGTGTTGTCTTGCTTTGTATGGAACAAGCTAGGGAATTCAGAGATGAGGATGGAAGGCTGATACTGACTTCCTAATACTCAGCTCCTGTTTGTCCACCTAGGGAGATGATTACTATTTTAGGTCTTGGTGGCTGGTCTCTCTTACCCTTGTAAGCCAAAGGGATAGCTTTAATGTTACATTTAAAGTTAACAGTTCTTTAAGATAATGCCAGGTATGAGAATTAAGAATTCCCAAAGCAGGGCTAACTAAATTTACTGAGTTAAAAGTGAATATATGTACAATTTTACTGTTTGATATAAGAAGCTTGTATGATTGCACAATTTTTTGATTTAACTGTATTTCTGGACACAAATAATGCTGATTTTTTTTTTTAATCTTTCTTGTAAAATAGGCAAATGGTGGCTCGAAGTTTGCTGGACACTTTGAAGGAAGTCAGTGATGATGAGAGAGACTGTATTGCTGTGTTGGAGAGAATCAGCAGATTAGCTGATGATTCAGGTAGGTAGCATTAAACATATTACTGGGTTAATGTGGAAGTCAGAAGTGCTGAACCTGTGTTCAGCACCAGAACAGTAAGTTCTTTCTCATCTTCAATAATCAAACTAGACTTCTACAAATGCAATAAAATAATGTAAAATTTAATTTCTCTAAATCACCCCACAAAGATTACTTTTTTCCTTAGTACTGTTGTCTACAGAATTGAACCCCTTCAAAATGTAGGATTGCCACTTTCCAGCAATACATTTTGAATAACTTTTATTGTGTGCTTTTGCTACTCAGCAGGTCTATGTGATTATTTTAGCTTTGTAGATAAAGATTAATTTCTTGCCTTGAAAATAAACTCCAAAAACATCTGTGCAAAACTTCTGTAAGTTTGGATAGGATTCAAATGCTGAAGTTGTTCCTTTAGACTCTTTTGGGGAACCAGTTGTGAAGGTAGGAGAGGCAGCAGGAATTGGTAAGCAAGATGCAAATATAATAGAATATGTTTGATGTTAGAAGGGACCTGCCATGGACGAGGACATCTTCCATGAAACCAGGTTGTTCAAAGCCCCATCCAACCTGATCTTGAACTCTACCAAAGGTGAGGCATCCACAGCTTCTGGGAAATCTGTTCCAATGCCTTCCCATTCTCATAGCAAAGAATTTCCACTTTATATCTAATCTAAAACTACCTTCTTTTAGTTTGAAGCCGTTACTCCTTATCCTGTCACTACATGCCCTTATAAAAAGTTCCTCTTTAGCTCTCTTGTAGGCCCCCTTCAAGTACTGGAACACTGCAATATGGCACCCCATGGGCCTTCTCTCCTTCAGGCAGAACAACCCCAACTCTATCAACCTTTCCTCATAGGAGAGGTGCTCCAGCCCTCTGATCATCTCTGTGGCCTCCTCTGCATTTGCTGCTACAGGTCCATGTCCTTCTTTCATTGGGGACCCCAGAGCTGGATGCAGCACTCCAGATGGGATCTCACAAGAGTAGAATAGAGGGGCAGAATCACCTCCCTTGACCTGCTGGCCACGCTGCTTATGATGTAGCCTAGATTACAGTTGGCTTTCTGGGCTGTGAGCACACTTTGCTGGCTCATGTTGAGCTTCTCATCAACCAACACCTCCAACTCTGTTCTCTACCCACCCTGTATTGACACCAGTTGTCATCCTGATCCAAGTGCAGGACCTTGTACTTGGTCTTGTTAAACTTCATGAAGTTCACATGGGCCCACTTCTGAGGCATATAGAGGTCCCTGTGGATGCCATCCCTTCCCTCCAGTATGTCAGCTGCCCCACACAGCTCAGTGTTGCTGGCAAACTTGCTGAGGGTGCACTCAATCCGACTGTCCATGTCAGAGATGTTAAACAGAGCTGGTTACAACACTGGTGCCTGAGGAGCTCTAGTCTTCACTGGTCTCCCCTTGTGTATTGAGCTGTTGACCAAAACTTTCTTAGTCTGACCATCCAGCCAATTGCTTATCCACCGGTGGCCCATCTGTCAAATCCATGTGTCTCCAGTTTAGAAACAAGGATGTAGAGACAGTGTCAAATGCTTTGCACAAGTTCAGCTTGATGATGTCATTTGCTCTTCCCTTACCTGCCACTGCTGTAACCCCATTGTAGAGGGTCACCATATTTGTCAGGCATGATTTGGCCATAGTGAATATGTGTTGGCTTTTACCAGTCACCTCCTTATTTTTCATGTCCCTTAGCACGGTTTCCAAGAGGATCTGCCCCATGATCTTGCTGAGCACCAAGGGGAGACTAGCCTGCAGTTCCCTGTGTCTTCCTTTTTCCCTTTTCAAACATGCAGGGCTTGTTTTCCTTTTTCCAGTCAGTGGGAACTCCACTGGATTGCCACAATTCTTGATTATGATGGATAGCGGCTTAGCTGCTTTCTCCACTGGTTCCCTCAGGACCTGCAGATGCATTGCATCAGGTCCTGGGGGCTTGTGCACCTTCAGCTTCCTTAGATGACCTTGACCCTGATCTGCTACAGTGAACAGTTACTCATTCTCCCAGTCCCCCTTCACCTTCTGCGATTTGGGTTGTGTGGCAGGAGCACTTGCCGGTGAAGACCGAGGCAAAAAAGTTGTTGAGTACCTCAGCCTTCCATGTTGTGTGTAACCAGGTGTCCCACTTCCTTCTGGAGAGGGACCATGTTTTCCCTAGTCTTCATTTAATCATTGAAGCACTTAGAAAATCTTGTTGCCCTTGATGCCCCTGACCAGATTTAATTCTCTCAGGACTTCAGCTTTCCTAACCTGATCCCTGGCTGCTCGAACAATTTTTCTGTGTTCCTCCTAGGCTATTCCAGTTTATAGATCCTTTAGAAAGAACTACAGGGTTGATTTCAACACAGCTGATACAGCTGAAACACCAGAAGGAAGAAAGGCTTTAGCAGCAAAACTTTAGAAAGAATCTGAAGGTCGTTCTTTTGATATTGTAGGAGTGCTATGGGGAGAAACTTGTATTAGATCTTGAATTGGAAGAAAATGTTTCTTCTGTTTCATGTGTGTTAGTTTTTCTCCCTTCTTCTGGAACTGCAGAACATAATGCTTTCCAAGAGTAAAAAGATACTCTGCTGATTTCTGTTATTCTGTCATTACTGTCTTAATTTAAAATGCATGTTTTTATTTTACTGTGGGAACATCCTTGTTTAGCCAAGAAAAATAGCTTGTTTGTAAGCATTACATAATTATATTGAATACCTCTCCAAGGATTCTTTAAGTGCGAAAAAAAGTCACTATTCATGTACGATAAAATGTGCCTTTAATTGAGAACAGTGGCATGCTACTGTTTCCAGGCTGCTTTCCTAGCAAAGCTCTGCTTCTGAAATCTGCATACACAGTGCCTATTTGTGTGGTCCTGAAAACAGTTTGGAGCATCAGAAAGGTTCTGAAGCTTCGCTTCAATTTAGCATATGGGACTGATGCGTCTAGGGGAAAATGGCCTCTTGCAGCAACTTTGTAGCCTTAGGCTTTTCATTGGTGACCAACTAAGTGTGTCAAATTGCAGTTTGTTTAGGCAAAAATGTAGTGGAAGCCAAGAGTTGAACTCGAATCAATTTGTTGCCTTTAACAAGGGTGGAGTACATTTTTAGTCAGGGTTGATATTTTCTTAGCATCAGTAAAAGCGGCAGTTCAGGCTTTTCCTGCATTGTAGAAGTTGTCTCAGATCTGCCAAACTAGTCGCACTGGATTCTGCAGCTACCCCACAAATTAAATTTCTGCAAACTTAACTATGAGTCTTGTGCCTCGAGCAGTTGCAGTATTGGACTTAGCTGGTTTCAGTAAGAGAGGTTATTAGAATATCCTTGTGTCTTAAGCCATGTGAAAAATCATTAAGGAACTAGATCTGCTTTGTATCTTAATAATATATGTTTGACTTATTCATACTGCAACATGGTGGGGTTTGTTAATTTTTTCTTTGGGGGTTTTAGTTTTGTTGTGTGATTTGGGTCTTTGTGTGTGTGTGCGTGTTTAAAGTTGCTATTATGAGACTTGTTAGTTTTTCTCTTACCTTATGCTTTCCATTTACAATATTTTTTTCCAATTTGTCTGTAAAACATAAAAATCCCTGAATTTGGAATAAGAAAGCATTGTAAAAGTATCTGTGTGTTTTAACTTACTTGGCTAGAGCCAGATATTTGTATGGTTAGAACCATCCTGGAGTCAAGCCTTCATGCTTAAATGCATAAAGAAATAAAAATAAAAATGAACTTGGAAAGTCAAACTAAACTATGACTAAGTACAGGTCTTCTTATTTGTAATTGTTGATATTCATTAGTCTTATGTGTATTCTTTTAACATTTAGAGGTATTTGTCTTGTCAAATCAAGTCACAGAAAGCAAGGTGCTTTTGTATTTTTAGCAGTAGATGGTTATAATGACATTGGAATTGAAAAGTGTACCCAGGGTACACATCTAGCTTACAGCAGTGAAGACAAACACTGGGAATTTGTCAGTTGTGAACTCTGGAATTCCCTACTGTCTTTGGTACTGAGTTCCTTAGAGTAGTTACAGCTGACATACCTTGTATTGCTTTTGAATTTGCTGTTTAATCACATTGTAATTTCTCCCTTTTTTAAAGGATATGACTTTCTATTTAGATGTTTTCATGGTGTCTTTGAATCTGTGCAAGCTAAGAGGCAGCTTGACACAGAAGCCCAGTGCTTGGCAAATGTGAAGTTATCCTTCATAAACCCATGTTAGAGATAGAATGATTATCTTTGTGTTACAACAGCTGGGCCTTCCTCATTCCTCAAATGTAGACTAGCCACAGACTTATGTGAGCTTGAACAAGGGTCTTATGTCTGATTTTTTCACTTGAGTAAGTTAGTATAGTTCAAACTTTTTGTTTTGGTATCAGCTTGTGAATGGCCTAGATGACACAAGATTTCATCATTATGTGCTGAAGTGTGATTAACTGGCTTTGAAAGTTAGCCTCAGCCAGAATTATGGCATTTTTGTTAGTGTTCTTGCAAGAGGCAGCAGAAGCTTTACATCGTATTTTCTGGGGTTTCTTTAAAAGTTTATTATCTTTATTTCTAAAATATATGTAGTAATCTAGTGTAGTATGAAATATATACATATAGGTATTTTTCTAAAGAAATGATGGGGGGAAAATGAAGTGACATCCTGAAGAACTAGAATTTTTTTCTTCTGAATGAAGAGTAGTCCCTTTATGGCAAACAATCAGTTGTGAATGCAGTTTGCAAAACAAACTGATTTTAAAAACAATTATTAGACTAATTGGTCATTAAGTTTTGAAGCTCTGTAATCAGTCTTAATGTGGATGGCCTCACAGCCTTAATTACTTAATAGTGTGCTTAAATGGTTTTACTGAGGTAGGTTCAATTACTGCTGTTGGTATAATGAGGGATGCCAACAATACCTGTTGAATAGCACATGCTGTAGCATTTCATTTAACAAAATCTTCACATGTAAGCAGTAGTAATGGTAGTGTTGATATTTGCCTTTCCCAGCTGTCAGTATTTCCCACTGTGTTTTCTTCCTGCCCACATCTTCATGTTTCAGGATTCTCCATACCTCATCTCCCACCTCCTGCTACACTAAGAATTTTTTCCTGTGCTTGATGTAAACCTCTTTTGTCTCTCCATGCATCTGATGGGTGACTAACGGTGACTGTACCCTCTCTCATTAGTCTGTGTTTCACTCCTTGCTCTACCAGTCAGTAATGAAGTCATTTCTAGTCAGTAAGAGAAAAGAACCTGACTACTGAAGCAGCACACGTCAGACACATCAGCCTTTCTGCTGCACTCCTAATCCAAAAGAGATGGGCCCTGGTTACAGTGTATTTCTACTTTTCTGGATTTTCTTTTGTTTTCAAAAAAGGTAGCAAAGTTGGAGGGAAAGATGAAATGGGAAATTAGAGAAATCGAAAAGGAAAATATGGGTGTCAGTAGAAGGCAAGAAACAGGAAACGGGAAAGCTATTTGGGAAAGAAGAGTATACATAAAATTTAAACTGGCAAAGTGTAGAATGTTATTAAATTTTGTCTTTGATCATGCAAGCAATATTCACTTTGAGAACAATCATGTCTACAATTCCGGTACTATTGGCCGTGGCAATGCTGTTGGCAGATTGGCATCTTGGTATGCTGTGAATCTTATATTCAGGCTAAATACAGAATGAGGATCTGTACAAGGAAGGGTATGAAGGTGTTTTCTTTGCTTATTTGTCTCTAGAACATATAAATCAGTATTTTTGTTTGCCCATTGCCAAATTCAATGACATGAAACTGTGTGAGTGTATGGAGTGTTAGGCTGGCTATTAGGAGAAGGTTCTTCACCCAGAGGGTGGTTTGGCACTGGAACAGGCTCCCCAGGGAAGTGGTCGCAACCCCAAGCCTGACAGACTTCAAGAAGCACTTGGCTAAACCTCTCAGGCACATGGTGTGACTCTTGGGGTTGTCCTATGCAAGTCCAGGAGTTGAACCTTGATGATCCTTGTGGGTCCCTTCCAACTTGGGATATTCTATAATTGGTGGGGGTTTTTTTTAAGAGTGAAAGCGTTAATGCAAAGCTATGGACTTGCACCTTTCCTTCCTGCTCACAACTCTTAACGAGACTAAAAAGCAATATTCATAATATTCTGATATTCTTAAAACATTCATCACAATTGTCTTTTAAAGCAGCACTAACATCATCAGGAGTTATTCTTCATACACAGTTTTACAACACAAAAACCTTACAGCCCTTCACAAATGTAGCGGAAATTCACTGCTGCTTGTGTTCCCGAGTGGTCATGTTGGGATAATGAAAGCTTTGCAGACTTTATTTTAAATTGTTGCAGAATAATGCATCGTGAAGTAAATCTAGTTACGAGGTGGCTCTGAAGTAATTACTTCATCTGCAAGTAACTGTTCTGGAGCAATTAGTTGGCATTATAATGTGCAGCTCTGCAATAATCCCCTTATAATTTCCAGTATACAGCTAACTGTGGTGCTCTACTTCCTCATAGCTGAAGTTGAATACAGAAGCCTCAGCAGGGATGAAACACATTTATATGTGAAAGCTGAGTGTATGTGCTAGTAGCAGCTAGGTGAGCATGTTGGCACTTGACTTACGTGAGAGTTGGTGTCAAATTCTAGGGAATGTAAGTTTTTTTCATGGATGAAGAAGAAACAGTTAATTACTTTTATGATTTTGAAGTCAGTTTACAATGTTGATTTAAATGGTGATTTGTGAAATAGCTAAAACTGAAGGTTTGTGTGTGCAGATCAAAGTCTACCCAGGTTCTGGAGATGTTGGTTGGAACATATTGCTGGTTTTATGTGGTTTCATGCTGGAAATCAAGAGAGGTAGAATTGTGTCATTTTGTTCTGGCAACTTCCTTTCAAAATTATTTCACAAACAGAAGAAATGGAAGTCTGTTTTCACTGTCTTCTGTCATTCTCTTAATTTTGTTTGAGTTCTGAAACTCAATTCAGTACAATTTAGTAGAGAATATACTAGACCTGATAGAATGAAATAAAATGCTAATGAGTAAGAAAACCAAGCACGATTTTTTATATTAATACTTATTTTCTAAGTTTTTGTTTTGACAAATTGCATGGGCCTTTTTTCTGCTAGGCTGCTACTTTAAGGCATGGACCCATACTTTTAGGAGATAGTTTGAAAAGAGCAGCAATTAAGAATACTTCCTCTGCCAAATGGAAAAATCCTGTTCCAAGCAAGTGTTATGGAGAACATAACTGTACACAGTGATTTTTCCAGAGTGCCTAAAATAGAAACTTGACATGAAGCAACATTCTCCACCCGTATTTTGTTTATAATGTGTAGAAGCCTGGTCTTGACTGTATTGTCCAGTGCAAAGAAATACATAATGCAGTATTCCCCAGCTGAATGCTCTTACTCTTTAAAAAGCTGCATGTAATTTTAACTAATACTGCCATGCTCCATTCACTGTGTTGAAAACTGTGCTGGTTTTGACTGAGGTAGAGTTAATTTTATTCGTAGTAGGTAACGTGGGCCCATGTTCAGGATTTGTGCTGGAAACAGTGCTTAAGCTGCCTTAAACTTAGGAGTAAGGAATGCAACAACTCAGGATGATGCTTGTGTTCTCACTGTGAATGTGAGAGGAATTCACTCACCACTTTGCATGGGCAGGCAGGTGTTCAGCCATCCCCAGGAGAACAGGGCTCCCTCATGCATAACAGTGCCTTGGAAGATAAACACCACCATTCTGAAGGTGTCCCCTCCTTCTTCCCCCTGCTCTATATGCTGAGCATGACACCATATGGTGTGGGATGACCCTTTGGTCAGCTGGGATTGGCTGTTTTGGCTGTGTTGCTTCCCAGCTCCTTGTGCATCTCCAGCCCACTTGCTGGTGGGGTGGTGTGCGAGGCAGAAGAGGCCCTGGCCCTGTGTAAGCACTGCTCAGCAATGACTAAAATATCCCTGAGTTATCAACAGATTTTCCAGCAAAAATCAAAAACTGTGACAGCTACTATGGCTGTCCCAGCCAAAACCAACACAATGACCAAACTGTAAATTTGGTTATAAACAACAGAGAAGTTTAAACAGAAGTGGCAGACACTGTCATGTGTTGAAGCCTGCTGGAATCTGTGCTTGGAGCTGCCACCTATTTAAGCTAAAGACAAAGCTGAGGAATAGATGAAGGGAATGAGAAAGTTCCCTGTCTTCAGTGGATTCTTTTGGCATTGTTGGTTGTGTCTTGGGGAAACATAATGCAAAAAAAAAAAAAAAAAGGTTGCTGTAACAGCATCAGACTGCAGGATTAGGCTCTATTTGGTACACATTGGAACATATGCTTCAGCCTTTGGAAGAATTGAGCTCTTATCTAAATTGGTAAGCTTAAGGTTCAGGTTCTTGCATAGCAGCAGTAATTCCCCAGAGCAGCACAAATGCCTTTTGATAGCAAATTATGGTGTTGTGTTACACAGCGAGTTATGTGCACAGTGCTCGCTTGTTTGTTGGTTTCAATTGACCTTACACAGATCGCAGAGCAGTGTACTTAAAAGTTAGGAAATGTAAGAACTAAGGTGACTTTACAGCTCTAATTCATTCCTGGGCATTAATTTTTCAAATCTTTAATTGCATTATCTCATCTGCCTGCATTCTTCACTAAGCCACAGCTTACTTAGTAGCTCAGGAAGAAAGGGGCTCACTTTACATCTGCAGATCTTCAGTATTGTCAGGCAGCTGACATAAGTGCTGCATAATAGATGAACCCTGTTCTGAAGGAAAAAGAATCTGATGTTTTTGGTCCGTATTGCTCTCTTACTGGAGTGCTTCATAAAGAAATCTATTAATTCAATTTCACAGCAGACCTAGTCAGTTTTATGAGTCCTTTATGAGTCGCTGTGCAAACTGTGGCAGTATCAAAGAGGTATTGAAACAGTCTGCCCATTTGGAGTGCCTGGTATCCAAAGCTCTTGTTAGGTTTAATGCAGAGCTCTTACTGGCCTTGATTGCAGAGGTGGTCTTTCTTCAGCAGTGAAGACAGTTTGGACTGCAATCAGATGAGTAGTGTGCAGTTACTCTGTGAAAAGCCTGGTTTGAGCATTTCGGACAGCTTCATGCTAAGCAAAGGAACGGATTGGGTTTCTCAGCATTTTGCTTTGTTCACTCTCTCTGAGTGCTCTCTCTTACCATCACTTACTTGCTTACGTCATCAGACAGTTTTGCTACTTGAGGGAAATGTGTGACTGCCCAGGGAGACCAATAGAGGTGCCAGTTACTGCTATTTAATGATACTGCTGTGATGGGGCAAAAGCTGCATCAGCCAGATCAGTTCTTTGATGTGGTTTGTTGTCTGGCTGCATGAACAATTGCAATGGCATAAATGGAAGCTGCAGGTTTTGCCTCTGGAAGGATGGGAACTGCCCAAAGCAAATTCAAAACAATTGAAGAAGCACTGCTGCCAAACATGCAGCCTCATCAAATTAATTTTGCTTACTCTCACTCCCCTTTACACCCCCCAAGTCATCTTCTGTCTGCCATAAGAAAAAAGGCATGAGTCCTAGGAAGTGAGAACAAGATCCTAGTGCTGAGTGTTGTGACATAAGCCCCTTGTTGTACCCCTAGATCATGTCCTGGGCACGTCTTGAAATGGGAAAGGTGGGCACACGTTCCTTCAGCCTTGGTTTTGGGCTCTGGTTCCCACTTCTTGTCCATCAAGTTCCCATCTTCCTTCCCTTTGTTGCTAATCTTATCTCCTTGTTACTCATCTCTTGGCTCGCCATCTCTTGGCCCTTCATCTCTCCTTGCCCAGCTTGATGGTTCCTCATCCTGCTCTTTGCCAACTGCAGCCTTTTCAGATGAGTTGCTCTTGGGAGAAGGGCTGTGTAGAGTCTGTCTGTAGTGATGATGGCTTTCTCTGTCTCAGAACATGTTCAGCAAGGAAGGACTCTTCAGTTTGTACTTGCTGTGCTTTCTGTTGGATACCAGCTAATTGCAAGTGGAGGGTGTTTGCAAGGCTTCTTTAGCTCAGCCACCTTTGGGACAGGTTGTCACACTGATAGGAAAAAACATGTTGACATGCAAACTAACATGCAAAAGGACTTCTTTCTCTGGCATATTGCAAGCCCCTCTTACAGAACTGAAGAAGCTAGGCCTTGTCAGATAAGAGGATCGGTATAGGAGGAAAATAGATGCCTTTGCCAACTTAACTCTCAAAAGCAGCTGATTAACTTTGCTTGACACATCCCTGCCCCCATCCCAAGAAGACCTCATCTGAATGAAGAATTGCAGCTTATGCTGCTTGTGTTCTAAGGACTGATTTGGAAACTTTTTATAAGAAAGTGAAAGACAAATTACTACAATAGATGTATTTCTTTCTTTCTTTGAATTGCTATGATACGTAGAATGCAGCTTTCAAAATTAATGATCTCATTAACTATTAGTTTATCATATTTACAAGTGTTTATTTTGGTCAGCTGTCATGCTTAGTGCTACAGGTACACTGTTCACTAAACTAGAGTTTAGCCTTTTGTATGTGTTACGTGCTGTTAATTCAGGTCTGCTAGAACTTTCACATGGAGTTAGACTTCTTCAGGATCTTACTCCTTCAAACTTGAGGATGTCTGTATTGCTTATGGAGTTCAACCTGCAGAGCATCTGAAGCTTAAACAAAAATGCTCTTGTCCTGTGTGTTCTGATAATGTTCGGGGAGAGATACAGAGCAGATTGTAAGGCTTTTTTTTATTTTATTGTCATGAATGTCAAACCTATTTAGTATTGATTTATCTGGAATTTAATTTTGTAGATTGTGACATTGTCAGCAGTTCATAAATTTTACAGAGGATCCTTGGAAGTGTTCAAGGCCGGGTTGGATGGGGCTTTGAGCAGCCTGACCCTAGGTTGGAAGGTGTCCCTGCCCATGGCAGGTAACTGGAGCTAGATGATCTTTAAGGTCTGTTCCAACTCAAACCACTCTGTAACTCTATGATTTTGGTATGTTTTTATATAGGAAAAGTAATTCAAGTCTGTAGTGAAAGAACTGGAAACCATAGGCATTAGATTACTTTGTGTACTGTGATCTTTTCTGTTCTTGTTGTGCTCAGTGAAGGAAGGACTGCATGCAGTGTGGTACTTGTTTTGTCTTTGTTATGTTTTATTCAGGCTTGAGTTTACACTTGTAATCAGTATTCAGAACAGCCAAGTGCTGTACACATGGCCATGTAAAATACAAATGCAAGGTTAAACGCTTCTTTTTAACAAAAGGTTGTATTTTTAATATACCTTGTTAATTACAAATATTCCAAGGGAGATGGTTCTGGTCATACCATTAACTTTTACCATAACAATTTATAGGTAAAAATTCATTAGGGCATATGTATCCTGTGAACAATATACATCCTATTATTTAAAAAATTGTAAATCAAATTAGTGTACCTTGAGAGCAATCGGTGTGTTTTATTATGTGCTTTGATAGGTAATCAGTTTTCCAGTGCTAACCACGGACGTCAGCAAATGCTGAAAGGGCAGAAGTACTTAGTTCAGATTTTTTTTTTATCCCTTTGGACAAGTGGGCTGTCAGGCATGTAATAATGTCCTACTTCTAAAATTGAATCTGTTTTTTTAATAGTTGGACTTTAATCCACTCTTGTATTTCTTCTCTTGCTTCTCCTCTCATCCCCAAAATATATGTGCATGTTCTGTGGGGCTTAGGATTCATTCAAGCAGTGCACCATTTCCTGAATTTAAAAATTGAATGAAATGTTTTTCAAATAATCGCCAGCTTTGATGAAAAACATACCTGAAAGGTTTAACTCAAGTAACTGGAAAGATGCAGGACCTTTTCCATCTGACAAAGACATCAGTAGCTTTAAAAAGCAAAGGATGAAAAGCAGCGTCTGTGGTCATGGCTTATTGTCCTATTCAGTGGGATCTTTCCCGCCTGAGAGACTGTGGCCCAGAGGCCCCCTCAGTTCATTTCTTCTCATAGTGGTGCCAGTTTTGGGTTGACTTTCTGCTTAGCAGGTTTCTGTGAATTAGGTGATGCTTGTAAGGAGTTCAGACAGATTCTGATACTCATAATATTTGGTGGCTTGATCTCTTATACCTCTTCTTGGGTTTTTACTGAGAATATGGGACAGTGCAGAGTGTAGTTTTAACTGGTTTTGCAAAACGATGGTGATTGTCAAAATGAAACTTGACATAAACACAGTGGCATAAACAGTGGAGAACATACTTGGTATGTGCAGGACTGTAAAAAGCTTATTCTGGCAATTTCTGAGAGTATGCTTGTAAACATTTGTTGTGCCTCTTTTGGTTTTGTTTGACAGAGCCAACAGTGCGGGCAGAACTGATGGAACAGGTGCCTCATATCGCTATGTTCTGTCAAGAGAACAGACCTTCAATCCCTTATGCTTTTTCCAAATACTTACTACCTATTGTGGTGCGATACCTCGCAGACCAGAATAACCAGGTAAGTGTCCTCTACCAGGAGTCTACTAGCTAGTTGAATAGCAGGTGTGATGCCAAATTATTTAAATTTAGCATCATAGAGGTGTGTAATACTTCGGGATATAAAGATTTTGAATGGACATTAAATACATGGCTCTGTCAGCTTATTTGAAGAAAACATTATATAATGCGATCTGTCCTGATTCGGGGCCTTTTAACTGGTATTGTATTCTTATGGATGAAATAACAGTTGTTTTGACAAGCTTACGTAGTTCAAGTTCTGGCTAAAATGCACAGTAGCAATGAAGAACTGAGTCCTTGGTATAATTCAGTTTTTTAACACCATTATGCACCTTCATGAGCAGTTATTTGTGTATTGATCTGATGAAGGTTTTTGGATTGAACTTGTGTGGTTTGTTTGTCATCATGTATAAGTTAGCTTTCACAAAGCTTTCTTAAGACTAGACTAATGCTAGCTGATACATTAGTTTCAGTATTCTGCTAATTCATGTATAATACAGCAACCATACTTCTGCTTGATGTTTTTTTGCTAGGGAGATTCTTTTCACTGTCTTAACTTCTGTTGATACTCTGTAGTTCATTTGGTTACTGAGCTCTGAAACAAAGAGCTCAGTGGTGTTTTCAAAATAGCTGTATTGCAGTATATGTAGTCTCGTGCTGTATGTACTGTTTTCTGATGAAATTACTCTTTTGGGAGGCTGGGGTTAGGCAACTATGAAGTCAGTTATAAATTGGTATCCTATTTTTGTACAATTTTTTTAAAATAGGACTAAGCAAAATTGTGTCTCAGAATTTAAAATGCAGTAGAAATAAATGGAGTTATTCCTTGCCATCCAAGCTTGTTAATCTCAGACAAAGAGGATTTGTTTAGTAAAATTCACATTCCTTAGAACTTTGTTACTCCCAATTAACTGTGCTGCTTTTCTTTATGTCTTGCATGAGCTTTGCCACGACTACTCTTATTGACATTGTTGTTCTGTGTTTTGGAAAGTATGGAGATAGATGCTTACGATAGCACTGCCTTAGTTTACAATATGCAGGTGTTCTTGGGTTCAAACAGTTTGTTTCAAACATGAAGTGTTTGCAAAGTGCCTGTGAAACGCTTGTCCTCTCACTGTGTGAAATTACTATGGGTCTGTGTCGGTATATAGGTGCACCTTCCAAAATACAGGACACATTTAAACAAAAAACTGCTCTTTGAATTCCTTTGTTCAATTTTTCTCCTGTTATGATAGGTAAGAAAAACAAGCCAGGCAGCATTGTTAGTTCTGTTGGAGCAAGAACTCATAGAGAGATATGATGTGGAGACCAAAGTATGTCCTGTTCTGATAGATCTGACAGCTCCAGACAGCAACGATGATGTGAAGACAGAAGCCGTGGCTGTAAGTAACAGCAGTACTGACTCACACGGTCTGAAGTTTGTCTGAATGCCTGGTATTGCAGTGATGGTACTGTGTTTCCAAGTTGCACATCCATTGTTAAAGGGAAAAAATTATATTCCTCTCCATAGCATATCTGTAATTTGCCCTATGCTATGTTACACTCTGGTCAAGTTTAGATTTGAATTCAATAGCTTATATATGCTGTGAAGAAAAAACCGAGCTGGACAAGATAGCACAGGGGGATTAATTTTATTGACTCCTAAAGCATCTGCTGCGTTGGCTTTTTAGTGTTTTACAGGTTTGTCGGTTTGTTTTATGGAAGTTTAAATTGCCTGTGTGGAAAATTTCCATCAGTAGAAAAGCTTTAATGCCTCCGTTCTGTTGGTCTTTGCTGTGTCTGTTTGCTTTATTGATTTGGTTTGTTTTATTGGACAAAATAATAAGCATATGAGTTGATTAACTCGTGGTTGGTTGGTGGTTTTCTTTTTTGCATTAGACACAGACTTAACTAAAATTTATGTGATGAATTAAAATAGTAAGCCAATTAGTTAATTTATAGAAGAGAAATGGCAGAAGATGTATGCCCATATGTTTCCCTTGAATTTTTCCAATCTGTGTTGATGTTTTTTGCTGGTGAACTTTTTTCTTTTCTTTTTTGCTTGAGAGAGACCTCATTTAATATTTTACATTCCTAATGTGACTGGACTTATAAACAATAACCAAGCCCCAGCACTGTTCCATTTGAAACCAAATTTCTAGTGCTTCTTGATGAAACTTAAAAATACATAAGGGAATAAAGAGCAGTTTTACCTATTTTTGTGGGTTTGAAGATACTGAAGCTTGACAAAAATTTTGGCATCTCGTTAACCCCATAGAGGTTAGAAAAGCAATCATTTGTTGTTATAGTGGCGTAAATTTAAATAGTTCTACTGAAATGATTAGGAAATTTAAAAATAAATATTTTATCTTTTAAAAAAAAATTTGTGCCAGTCAGAATGAAAGAGCAGTTAGAGGAGTTTTTTCTTTGGTATGATTTTTTTTTCCAGGAATTTTATGTTAGGGAGTTGCATGTGGGCAGTGTGGATTGTTGTAATTAATCTTTTAATAATACAGAAGTTAGAAGTCTCTTAAGCATACTAATTGTCAATTTTCTGTTAATTGTAGATACCTACGTATTTGTTAAGTACTGCAGCAGTGAAAGACTCTTGTAGTTTTTTGGGGTTTTTTAAAAATTTTTAAGTCTGTTGAGAATCTGATTCAGTTTAGTGAAAGACCAAGGTATTCTGCAGCTGTGTTATGTCATGACAAGGAAGTGGGGGGAAAACCCCACTTTTTGCTTTTTGCAGAAGTGACCAGACCTTTTCAATTCAAAACATTGGGGTTTGTTTTCAGTATTTTTCGCAGTTTTCAAGGAATGTGCATCAGAATGAAAAGTAAATGTAAAAAGCCTCTGCTTTTTTTAACTGACACAGAATTGTGTGTTGTACAAGCATCCCTGATTCATGTCTGTCTCGTCATTAGATTATGTGCAAAATGGCCTCCATGGTGGGAAAAGACATCACGGAAAGACTTGTTCTTCCTCGGTTTTGCGAGATGTGCTGTGACTGCAGAATGTTTCATGTTCGTAAGGTATGGATCATGAGCATCTGGTCTAAATTGTCTGTGGAAAGAGTGTCATGAGCTTGGAACTTGGATGTGACTAAGTGACTTTCACACTTGTGACATGTCTTAAGTGAAAGCTATGGGGGTTTCTTTGTGGCTTGCATTTCCACAGATTTTTATATTGGATACTGAGGTGTTTTTTTAGAATCTGTACGTTTATTATTAGAAACAAAGAATCTGCTTTTCCTTAAGCTATAGATATCGACAGTGTGGTTGACCATATGTCCTTATGATTGTGTTGGTAGCCATGAAAATGTGAGCCAACTGTGACTGATACAGCATCAGCCATCTGTGCATAGATGGAATTAGAGGTGCTCATCAAGATGAAGTAAACCAGAATTCCATCTATTTAGGTGCTGATGCTGTGTTTTGGTCGCATTCTGCCATTGAATAGCTTGGTTTTGGTAACAGCTTGTGTTCTTTAGTTTCACATCACTTCAAATGCATTTTATCCTCCTTCCTTTTCATTTAAGTTGTGGGTTCTTCTATGATTAAAAAAGACTGATTAATCTTAAGGGAAAAAAGATTTTTTTGGTCTTTTTTAAACCATGGGATATGATGGAATGGGAAAGTAGCTGATGAGTTTGCAAAACATGTTTTTTTGGGTTTAAAAGTTGTTTTTTTCCCCTATGATTTGGCTGTATTAAAACTATGGTCTTAGTTGTTATTTCTTGGATTTTGACTACAAGGTATGTGCAGCCAATTTTGGAGATATCTGCAGTGTGGTTGGACAGCAGGCCACTGAAGAAATGCTGGTAAGCCATTTCTTACAGGATTTTTCTTTTTAATACAATCTAGTAGGTGATGCTGAAAAAGGTGATACAGAAAAAGGGCAGCTAAAATGATTAGGCAACTACTACATTCCTTTAGTAGAGAAAATAGCTGTGGAGGCAGAGTATTTGCAAGTTCAAAAATACATTAGGCAAGAAGTAGTTAAGAATATGTCTTCTAATATCCATAAACGCCGTGAGAGATTTACAGATAAAGGGGGAGCATGGCATGGGGTATAAATTACTGGGAGCAGTGATGCTTATGTGGTCTCTTTAAATGACATCACTTAATGTGGCCATTCATGGATTTAATCTGTTCAAGTCAGTTTTCCTGCCTCAAACAAAGCATCACTTACCTTCTTTGGAAAGGAGGGGAAGAGAAAGAAGGGTAAAGGAAATAGTCTGGGCAATAACAAATGAAGTAAAGGGACGAGAGACAGATGCAAAATGGAAAAGCGGGGAACTGGATGAAGTAGTGAGAAGAAGATCCTTAACAGTGCCCCCCCTTTCCCTGGTGGGTCCAAGGAGCAGGTGGATGTTGCCAGGTTTGGAGACATGACATGGCTGGGGAGCAGAAATCACCTTGGCAGTCACTGGGATCCTTTTTCAGGCTTTCTCCTCTTGGGGATATGGACAGTGAGCTTGTTGAGGGCCAGAAGAGGCTGATAAGTCAATGCCATGAATTAGCAAAGGTCTTATATAGAGAACATGTAAATGCAGGTATGACTGCAACAAGAGATTGCAGCCTTTTGCAGTTGTGCTATTGGGACAGGTAGGCCTACTGTGACCCTCAGGGCATTTCTTATGTTCCTGTAACATTTGCTGCATTTTTCCCCTGGCACTAAGTGATTCAAGCCACTTGACAGTGCTTCTTGATTTGGGATGTAAATTGATTTCTCTCACACAACTGCCCTTTTAGTGATTAGTGTAATGAATTTGGATAAACTCTTTGTAGAGGGTGCAACTGGACTATGAAATAAAAAAGTGAGGGTTGTTTAATTTTAAAGCAATAGCAAGTGGCAGAACAGCTGAGGTTCTCTTTCCATAACAGAAAAAGGCATTTTCTGCTCTTTTTGGATTATTATAAAAACAGAAGGAGGGGTGTAAAAAATGGAATGCTAGAACTTAATTTTCTAACATAAAAGCTTTTTTTTTTTTTAATTAGAGGCAAAGTCCAGAAAACTGTAATGCAGAGGGTAGGAACAGCTGAACATAAATAATTGTGAACAAAGCTGTAGCAACAGCCATTATATTACTTGCATCTTGCCACTGTACCCATTCCAAGCCAAGGCAGGCATGTGATGAACCTGCATGTCTGTGCCTCACCCTGCACTCAGTCCACCCTTACCATTACTGTTTCCAAAAAAGCCCAAGCATTTGAGCAGCTTTAAAATGCTTCAGTTTTATTAGTGAAACCACTGCTCTGTTCAAACGTGTTTTCTCTTTCATCAAATGTAGTGTTTCTCTTGTTCCCCTGTTCCTCTTTGCAGTTCAGGTCCTGCTTTGTAGGGTAGATGGTGGAGATGGTGGCAAAGGTTGATAAATGTAGCAATGAGAAGTTCAGTTGGAAAAGAAAGGTTTTTCTTTCTGAAGATGATATTCCTTTGCATTTCATTAAGAATCTTAAAAAAAATCTGAAGTGGTCTCTGAAGGTAAAATGTTGATCACAAAGTCAGAAAATCTTAAGGGCTGGAAGGGACCTTAATGATCACCTAGTCTGAAGCTCCCCTGCCATCGGCAGGGACGCCTCCCACTAGACCAGGTTGCTCAAGTCCTTGTCCAACCTGGCCTTGAACACTGCCAGGTATGGGTCATCCACAGCCTGCCTGGGCAGCCTGTTCCAGTGTCTCACCACCCTCACAAGAAAGAATTTCTTCCTAATAATACACCAATGTTCTTATTTTTCTTGTTCCAGCTTTAAAAGAATGGTGTAAACATAAGGTTTTGTCTTAATGATAGGTTTGCTGGACTTGGGGATATTTTTGGAGTTGGTTCTTTTTCAGGTGGGGTTTTTTTTGGGGTATAATACAGATTAAAAAGTTAATACTTTCTTGCTGTTCTCCATACAGGTTCATTTTCCTTATCTGTATCCATAAGTAATATGAAGGCAGCTGATTGGAAGGGTTGTGCTACCGCACATATGTTCTTTGTCTTGCAAATGTTAAACTAAGGCATCTGAGTATGAGGGTGGAGAACCAGATGAAGGAAATGAATGTTAAAAAAAGAACTTGCCTTGAAACAAGTGCTGCCTAATAAGACTTGCAAACTCACTCACTATGTTCCTAACAGCTGCCGAGGTTTTTCCAGCTCTGCTCTGATAATGTGTGGGGAGTTAGGAAAGCCTGTGCTGAGTGCTTCATGGCAGTTTCTTGTGCAACATCACAGGAAGTCCGGAGGACAAAATTGTCAACCCTTTTTATTAATTTGATTAGTGATCCTTCGCGATGGGTAAGAATTGCTTTTTATTTCTCAAATAGCTGTCTTTTTTAAAGGGCTTTACTGCAATACTCCGTATAAAACTTCTCATAGGTGTGGATAACCTGTTTCACACGCCTTGAGCAAAACTGTTCTGCTTAGTTTGTCAATGGGTGTAGAGTCCTTCACATTTTCACTGTAGCATGTAAGAAAAGCTGTGTCAGGGGGATAGCTTTTTCTAGCTACAGAATTGCCTGTGACTTAACATTGCTGAGAATCATTAACAACACTGGGAAATTAATGTGATTTTTTTTTATTTCTTCAAGTTCCCTACTACCATGTCCTTTTTGGGGGGAGGTGGAGTGGTGGAGTTTTTTGTTGGTTTTCGGTTTTGTGGGTGTTATGGGTGGTGATGTTGGGAGGTTTTATTATTTTATTCTTTGTTGTTTCTTCTGTGGGTTTTTTGTTGTTGGTTTTTTCTTTAGTTGGGGATTTTTTATTTATTTTATTTGTTATCTTGAAGATCTACTCTTAAACCTTAAGTTTGTTATTAAACAGATTGCTTCCAAGAGCCAAGGGTCTTCTGCACAGGAGCATGAATGAGCTCTTGGGTCTTGGAAAGTCATGCAAGTTGTAGCCCAACAGAAGTAACGGAGTAACAAAAATTGAGATAGAGAATTGTTGAGAAGGGGAGAAGAAATAGTAGGAAAAAGAAGGAACAAATGTACAAGATAGCTAAATAGGAAAGTGAAGGAAACATAGAGCTTTATCAGTCAAACTTGCAGAAGTGAAATATCTGTTCGCTCGATGTGATGTTTTCTTTTCAAGTTTTAAAATTCTTAGTTGAGCTTTCAAATATACCTGACTCTATTATGTAAACAGGTTCTGATTTCTCTGGTTGTGAGGAAATAGGCCTGTCAACTTGGTTACCTGTGATTTAACTGTTTTACCCTGCTTTTTCCTTTTTATTAACTTTTTTTTTAAAACTTGGTACTTCATATATACAGCTGGCTGGCTCTTTCCAGACAAGGGCCTCTGGTCTTGCTTTCTTTAGTGTGCTTACGACCCTTCCAATTCCTAGTACCAGGCATTTTATGTTTCATAGGACAGCAAGATTTATATATATATAACTTCTTTTTCACCTTGCACCCTTTCCACTAGGTCCGCCAAGCAGCTTTTCAGTCTCTGGGTCCTTTTATATCAACTTTCGCTAATCCATCGAGCAGTGGCCAGTACTTCAAAGAAGAAGATGGTAAAACCCCAGAAGACTGTGGTTCTGCACAGGAAAATAGGTAAATTAGCAAAATCTACCAATTTTTTCCCCTTATTTTTCTTCTGTGTAAACTGCAGCTTGAGAAAAGTAAGATTCCTGAATAAATTCAGTATCTTGGTAAATGGAAAGACCTGGATCTTCTCATCTTAGTAGACCAAAATTTTCAGTTATTTACTGAAAATACATGACTATTCAGTAACTTAAGATACCTTCTGTGGTGAAATGACTGTCTTAACAGACCACAAAGAGCAGTGTATACCATCTGCCTAGACTTCAGGATGGCTTTTGGCATGGTCTCCCATAAGATCCTCATAGAGAGGCTGATGAAGTTTGGGCTGGATGAGTGGGCAATGAGGTGGATTGATGGCTGCTTGAATGGCTGGGCCCACAGGGCACTGGTCAGTGGTGCAGTAACTGGTCATGTACCTCAAGGGTCAGTATTGGGTCCGGTCCTGTCTGGATGGTGGAGCAGGGTGTGCCCTCAGCGGGTTTGCTGAGGACACCAAACTGGGAGGGAGCGGCTGATTCGCTAGAGGGTAATGCTGCCATCCAGAGGGAAACATGGACATACCAGAGAGAGTCTAGTGAAGGGCCACATGATTATGGACTGGAGCATCTCTCCTGTGAGGAAAGGCTGAGAGCTGGGACTTCTGCCTGGAGAAGAGACGGGTCAGTGGGATCTTGCCAGTGTCCATAAATACCTGAAGGGAGGGTGCAAAGAGGACAGAGCCAGGCTCTTTTCAGTGGTGCCCAGTGACAGGGTCAGAGGCAATGGCCACAACCTGAAACACAGGAGGTTCCCTCTGAACATCAGGAAATACATTTTTTACTGCGAGGATGACCAGGCACAGGCACAGGTTGTCCACTGAGGTTGTGGACTATCCATCTTATGAAATATTCAAAAGCTATTTGGACACAGTCCTGGGCAACTGACTCTGGGTGTCCTTGCTTGAACAGGGTTGTTGGCCCCTTCCAACTTTGACCAATTTGTATTCTATGATTTACTTTGTTTTTGTTATAGTGTAATTAAATATACTTTGATAAACAACAAATTGATAGCATGTGTTTGAGTTTTCAAGAGTATCTGCTTGCAACAAGTTTATTTTGGTGTTTAAATTTTGCTTTGGCATTCAACAGTGAACTAGTCAGGACCACAGAAGATGTCACAACAGAGGAAGAGCACAACAGGACAGAGGATCTGTCTTCACATGTTGATAGTGATGATCTAGCAACAAAACTTGAAAATGCCATGGAAGATCAAGATACAGTGTCAAGTAACTCCCAGAGGGAAAGTGATTTCCAGACTGAGTCATCCTTCCATTGCACTTTGTCTTCAGAATCTAGTGGGAAAATGGTGGATGAGAATGAGCAAAGTTCTCATTGCTGTACAGCAAGTCTGCAGGAGACTGGGCTGAGTTCACAGGAAACCTCTCTTTCAGAGCAGGAATTGTACAACTCTTTCCATTTCTGGAGGACTCCACTTCCTGAAATAGACATTGACTTTGAGCTTCAGCAGACTTCTGATATAAAACTCGATAGAGAAATTCAGGAACTCACTATGCCAGTATCTCCAAGCATTCCTATGGCAACAAGGAAAGAATTAGAAGAAATGATAGAAAATTTGGAACCCCATATAGATGATCCAGATGTTAAAGGTATGGTAAAGATATACTGAAGCATTTTTAGCATTTGGAGAAATGCATATGTTGCTTTATTTGGGCTTTAACCTCGTAGTTGTTTTTGAAGTCAGAAGTACTATTTTCTCCTGGTCCTCAAAAAGGTTGACAAAAATTGATGTGAAGTCATTGTGAAAATTGATAGTGAACTAAAAGGGAACTTGTAAAGGTGTTTAAAAGGGGTATGATTCCTTTTTATAAACTGAATGCACGTGCAGTTAGCACTATGACCTTCTGACTGCCTGTTTTGACATTATAATGAAATAGGTGGTTCAAAGGCATTAGCTGTTGATAAGCAAGTTTATTTCTAATTAGCACACATGAAAAATAAAGGCAGATTAAGAGGGTTTTTTAAAAATTATCAGCATGATTAATGGTTTTCTTTTTATGCATTATTCATTTTATTTTTGATGAATTAGTCTTTTCCATCTTTTTCTGCAAGAGCTTTATTATTGCAGTCTCATGTTGTCAACTTTAATGTCACAAGTTTGTTGGATCAGACTGATAATTCATCCAAGCTGAATTCCAGAAGTGAACACGCATCCTCCATTTTAAAAGTTCTTGTAGGTTGAGGAAGAGTTTCATAAGTATGACAGGCTGGTGGAGCAGCACCTCAGAGACACATCTTGGGCTGTGAGGACTTGGCTCTTGTACACATACTTACTGGAAATCTGTTTCTCTTGGTATTCATATGCTGACTAAATTGTAAGGCACATCATGCTTGACCATCACAGTCAGAAAGTTCAGAGGAAGAAGTCATGTTATTCTGGAGCTGAAAAATCTGGGGAGAAGCATGTCTCTATACGAGAAAAAATAAGAAGGAAAAGCAGGGCAGGTTGGGGAAAAAGATGTTTTAGTAAACTGATAATGCTTTTGGCATCTTTTTATTATTAGTAGGTTGATATGCTAATAACTTTCCTTGAATCCATTTTGGGTTGGGCTGATTCTATTTAATCTGTTGTGAAGTCAGCAGAAAAAATGTTGCTTTAGGAGTGCTTTGGGCACTCTAAGGAAAGAGATAAGAAAAAAATTTAAGCCTTGCTAATTATCATGTTCTTCACATAACCCACCTCTGAAGCTGACTGCTAAAGCTCACACTGCTATTCAGGTTTACTTTGTAAAACTTCATTCTATCTACTTACAGAATGTATCTTAAACACACTGATCTATGTAAGCAGAAGATTTATGTAAGCATACACACGTATTTGTACATCCAGAATTGTCCTGTGTTATGAGGTTGTTTCTCTTGTCTGTGTTCATGTCTAGTTTCAGAGCAGATTTTTGGATTTTTTTGTTTGTAGTTCTCTTGACTAGGTGTCAGGAGGTTTTCTGTGCAGTTGTTAACAGCAGTTTTGTGCATTTCAGTAGAAGAAGATTGTTACTAGAATGTCAACACGATGGGTTCCTAGTGACCACAGGTTAGGAAAGATTGGAATTAGGGTTAATAGGGCCATTTGCCTCCTTTCTCATGGCAGTACCAGGAATTAAGGTTTCTGTCTTCAACATCTAAAATGGTTGCTTAATATGGTATTAATATTCACTCCAAAGGTTACCTTAACTTGTTATTTTCTAATAAATGTTGTGAAACTACTTAACTTCACAGATAATTTTGTTTCCAGTATACATGGCTTACAAGTGTTTGCCAAACAGCCCTGGACCCGAGTGGTCCATAGGGTCTTTCCCTGCCTGTGCCTCCCTTTCCTTGCAAGGCTAGCCATTACAGTTTTAGGAGTCTGGTACTGTGAGTGGTCTGGTTCTTGACAGCAAAGACTGAGCAAGCTAGGAATTTTTTCCTCTCTTTCTATTTAAATACGTGTGACCTTTTTCTTGTACTTTTTTCATTGGTTTGCTGTCACCTAAGTCCTGGACTCCTGCTTCCATGCTGTGCTCCTGTCTTTATTGCTGTTAAGGGTTGGAAGATGCTGTGTTCTCTGTAAGCGGAGGACTGCTGTAGGAGAGTTCCCATTGGTACACAGTTTCTGGTTTCTATAGCAAATTGGCCAAGCATCCTAGAAGCATCCCAAAATGAAGTGGAGATGAGTTAGCAAAAGGGTGGTGGTTTGGGAATGAGGCTGTGGCATATGATGTTATGCGTGTGTCGAGTTAAGTTGTTCAGGTGACCTTAACTCAGGCTGTACCTTGCCTCTCCATGTTTTGACTGTGCAAATTCAGCAGCCTTCTCTTAATGTGGTGGGGTTTTGGGTTTGTTTTGTTTTTTTTTTAATAATTTTCTAAACTTAAGAAAATTAATTCCTGTTGTGTGGAATCATATTGGAACCAGGATTGCTGGCACGTTGTTTTTGAAGCTTCTTAAGATCACACTGATTATTTGACTCTGCAGAATAGCTGGTGATGATAACAAGATGATGATCTTCGTTGTGCAGTTAGTGGAGGTTGATGATTTCCATTTTGCTAGTTGGTTTCAGAGCCAGATGCTGACAGTTGAAGCAGGTGTGGAAATTGGGTGCTGAAGTTCAATCAGCAGTGATTCTTTCTGAGTCAGAAAAGTGTGGTTTTGTTGGATGTCCTTGGGTATTTTTGGTGTGGGTTTTTCTTTTATTCTTTTTGTTGTTGTTGTTCCTCTCCCCCACCCCACCCCCTGCTTTGTGCTACTCTATCTTCATACCCTTATCCCCTCCCTCCATATGTATTTCCCCTCCTATTTCCTTTTTTTCTGGATTTGGCATTCCTCTATTTCACATCTCGCTACACCCTTCTGTGTTGTAGTGTGAGGTACTTCTCCCCTCACCAGCTTGCATCATTATAGCAGAAGTACTGAGAACAGAATAGCTCAATTTTGATCCAAGGAGTACCTCAGTGCCAAGGGGAAGAGTCAAAGGAAAAGCATCACCGCACCATGCAGGCCAGAGAACAGCATGTTCAGCACATACCTCAATCTTCCCAATGTCTTGGCCACCAAACACTAGTGGGTTACTGTTTATATTTACACATTGAATCGTTGGTGGTTATGTGTTTTTTGAGGGAGGGTGTTCTTTGTTTGGGGGTTTTTGTACTGCACTTCATCAGAGCAGTTTCCATTACAAACCTCAGGTCCTTGCTTCAAGGCATGGAGACTGATGAGGTCTCTAGCAAATACAGGTTTTTTACAGTGATCAGTAACCATTAAAGAATATATTTTTTTCCCCCTAATCCGATTCTCAAAAAAAGGGCGAACTGCTTTAACTGAATCGTGCTCCCAAAAATCTTTTCCATGAGGCTTTCCTGCCAGAATTAGCTTATTGTCATAGTGGTAAATCTGAGTAACAGGTAGTTGAGCAGCCAGCAGCCAAGATGAAGACAGCCTGTCTTCTCACAGGCAAACTGTGGGTTAGCAGAGCTACACAGCCCATGCAAAGTAATACCTGTTAACAGGATCTTTCCAATCCAGACTGACCAGACATCTGGAAGGTCTCAAAGATGGAAACGTGCACATTCCTCTAAAATATGCCAACTCTTTTAAAATCATCACAGGGTCTTTTTTCAGGTCACCTTTTTCCAGCTCCCTGGGGCTGCTGCTGTCTTCCCTTCCTTCAGAGATTGCTTTTCTTTCCCTGTATGGTTTTATTTCTTTATTTTTCTTTCCAGGAACAGTTTATTCATCTTATTTTATCTCCTTATGTTCTGCATAGAAAGTGCTAAATCATGTAATGTCAGCTTCTCTTAATATTATTTTATTATTTGGAGGAAGAGAGGAAGCCTGACTTTCAGGTTGCTAGGGCTTACTGTGGCTTGTGTTAATTACAAGCTGCTTTGCCAAATGGAGGCCTAATAGGGATAAACTAGCCCAAATGTGGTGCGGATTGATGCCATTCCCTTATGAAAGCTGTTTATAATTTAGGTTACTAGTGCTGCCTGCAGTGGAAGTCTAGAATATGTTGTTAATGGAACAGGTAGGTGAGGAGGAGTTGGAGAAGAAACTCCACTTGTTTTTATGTTTCAATAACTGCATCTCTGTACCCATTACTGCAGCCCCTAGCTTTTGCCTCTGAGTAAGAAGTGAGGGTAAGGAACACGGATCCTTCAGAAGAAAGAAAGGAAGGAAAGAAAAGGGGGGGGTGGAGACGGTAAAGAAATGAAACATCAGTGTCTTCTAGTGAAATATCAGGAGAAACAGAAAACAACAGTAAAACATACTCAGGGCAGAAATTCCTGAGAAGCAGCAGCAATGCTTGGCTCTTTTTTTGACTAGACTTCAAGTCATTCACCTTTCAGAGAATGGAAGCACTGGAGTTACCCGTGGTGACAGGACCTATGGATAAGCACTGAAAGAAGAAAGAAAGAAAAATGTCTCCTTAATGTGCAGCAGAATAGAATTATTTTATAATTATTTTCTGGTTTGATTTCTCTAAGTGAGAATAATTTGGAAATCAGCCAGGCATTTCTTGCCCTAGCAGGTGCTCTGAAATGACCACCTATTTTTCATGGTTTTGTGGGTGATTTATTTAAATTTTAAGTTTTGGAGCAATTTAGCAACCTTGATCTGTTTTAATTTTGTGGGCCTTAAATACATAGGTTTTCAGTGAAGTAACCATTGAAGAGTGAGATTGTAGCAAGCTTTTATAAACCTTAAAAATTGTAACATTCCTAATTTCTTTATATAGAAATTACACATTATAAAATATATTACAGATACATTAAAACTATATATTTTAACATAATCTGTTTTATAGTGGAAGTATTAGTATGATGTTGATTATGTTTGTAAGTTTTTAGGATGGGCTTTTTCCTGTTGAGGTGAATTACAGAAATACAGCAAGAATATCTGTGGGTTACTGTATCAGAAATTTGACACAGAGTTAGCATTGCAGTCCTGCTCATCAGACTGTACCTAGAAACCAGTGAACCTGTAGTGAGTTTTCCAGCTTAGCAACGACTGTACCGAATTACAGGTTTTGCTTCTTGTAACAGTTGTATTGCATATGTGCAGCTTATATCTATGAATAAGTCCAACTTTCTTTAATTCTTGTTAACAACTATATTAAAAAACCTAGAGGGAGAAATTCAGATTCTGTAGCTTAGTATGGTAACATGGGATTAAAAACAAGCATATGGTTTGTCATTTAGTTTTGCAGTGAACATTTAAGAAACCTTGGAAAAGATAGACTCTATGAGGAACAGAGCTTCTGGATGCCTGGGTAAATTTAGTGAGTGAGGAGATTATTCCTCCTTACCTTCTTGAAAAGAAGTGGGGAAGAAGAGTGGCAGGGTAAATTAATCTTCACTGAATTTTGTGTTGCTTGCAGCAAAGATTGCCTCTGATACCTGATCTGCTGAGGTCAGGCCATATCTGAGGAACACTGCTTGACAAAGCTTTTTTTAAATTATCATAAAGCAGAGGGATATAAAGCAGAGCAGTCTCAGAACTGCTGTATCTTTTTCAAATGAGTGGATGACAGAGCATGAAGTGCTAATGTTTTCTTTTGATGAATAGGAGGACATCAAACTGTACAACCTTCCTTATTTATTTGATGGATGCAATGAGGCTGAAGTATATTGTCCAGAAAAGAGTTACTGGTATCCTTCTATATAGATCTTACTTTAGAGTTGCTATGAAAACAAGAATTTAGTGACCGTATATATCAAGAGACACAATCTCTTGGAACTTAAATCCTTTATGAGTAGACATGTTGTCAATCTTTATTTAAATTACTTTTCCCTTCTTTCTTGCTCCCACCTCCCACAAATGGGCCAGTCTGGAAATTAATATTCATATGCTATTCTGCCCCAAAAAGTATGTGCACCATTAATATGTACTGAGATTCTTAAAGAACTGATACTGCCATAACAGCAGTCTCTTATTCCNGTTGGTTGGTTGGTTGGTTTTTCTACTTTAAGGACAAATACTGTGGTTTTGTTGAGCACCCTGGAAGAGGAGTGGAGTGACACTCTAATTGTTCCAAATTTGGGATTTACCAACAGTTAATGATCTTAGGTTTGTACCTCCCCTGTAGTTTCTCCAACATCTTTCAGTTAGTCACTGTCTGAAGGTTGATTTGCTAAAAGTTGACTTGCTAAAAGTTTTATTGCAGTTTAGTCTCTCATGTATTTCTCTTTCATGTGCTGCAGCACAAGTGGAGGTGTTGTCTGCTGCGCTCAGAGCATCCAGTTTGGATCCTCAAGAAGAGACAATGGCCAGTGTTGGCAAGGGAACGGATTCACAGACTGAACTAACTATCAATGACCAACAAAATTTTAAACCTATACTGGGTGATATTGTGCCTTTAATTGGTGATACCATGGAGGTAAGAAGCGAATTTTGTACTCTCTCTGTTTTCCCATTAGGATTTCCAGGGCTCCAGTAATAGAGCTGTATTTTGCATTCATGTGGTGATTGCAACCAAATGCTTCCTACTTTGGCTAGCACAGTGTTGGGGTTTTTTGGCTGGTATTGAAATGCTGGCTACTAAAATAAAGTGAGTTGCATTGGTTGCCTTTGTTGTTGGCCAGTTCTGTGCTTGTCCATGTAAATTCTTGAAATTGTTTCTTTTAAAATCTCTGTTGTGGCTGTCGCATTGGAAGATGTTTTTATGCTATTGCAGTTTATTATCGTGAGATTGCCTTCCCTAAAACAGAGCCCTGCTAAAAATAAGTGAATCCTCTTCTCCAGTGCCCCCGCTGAACCTGGAGAATGAGGTATTTTTGCTCCCTGCTGACATGATTTATTTTACTGTTCTGCATAAGGGAAGTTCGGGACCTGCAATCTAGATGTTGTGTGGACTGCTGAAAGTGATTTGAGCAGTCAGTAATATCTTAAAAGTTTTTTGCACTTACTTCTTCAGCCCTGCCCCCTGCCTGACTGTAGTTGTGGCATTTGATGCGCTTTTCTGTTCTTTCCTGTGTGTCAGGCCAAACCCACTACATTCACTGCATGTAATGCCACCAGCTCTGGTGGTATTAAAAGCTATGGCTATGCAGGAAGCAGTGGGTCCAAAATGTGCTCTGTAAAACCACAGCAAGTGATTTGCTGAAATGATGTTTTCAGATGAAATTTTGATAAATGTCTTTGAGTCGTCTAGGAGTTAACATCAGTTCAGTGCAAACATTTCATCCTTCTTTAATTAGAGCAGTGTTTCTTGGTGACATTTAATTAATTTTTCACCTAAGCTGTTGGACTACTCTTTAACCATATGAGGAATTTAGGGATGTGACATTTACTTGGATGCTGCTGATTATACACGATCATAATTTAACTGTACAAATGTGATTGGTTTGTTTTGAAACGACCAATGTGCCCCGATTCCTTTATGTCAGGCTCAGTATGCTTTTTTGTCATTGGACCTGTTGTAGTCACTTCTTTCTAATGCTAATCTGTAAAATAACAGTGTAAATATATCCTCTGTCCTTAAGAATTTTTGGGGGTGGTGAGGGTGGTGTTTGTTCAGAGGGACTTGTCCTGGGTTTTGTGTCTTTTACAGAGTATGGTGCTGACAGAAAGTTTAAGAACCTGTCACATTGCTGGTATATGTTGGTTTTACATGTTTCAGCTTTATGCTTTAAAAGGATGCTCTTAATCTGTCAGTTCCTTGTTTGTTACTGGCACTGAATCAAGTCCTCATTTTACAAGTGAATGGATATTATAGAGGTGACCTAGAATTCTGGGAATCAAGCTGTGATCTGTTGAGCAAGTAGACTGTTGCCCCAAGCAGTGAAGAGAGCTCTGATTTTCACAGGTGGCTGGTTGGATTTTTTGGTTTAGTGCTTTTTTGTTGTCTTTTTTCTAATGGTGAGTTGTTTGGTTGGGGTTTTTTTTACTTTGCTTGATTTTTTGTTTTTAAATCTCAGCATGGCAACATGTTAGTAGGTTACTGAGCACTTGACAAAAAAATCAAGCAACAGCATTTTATATTTGAATGCAGCCTGCTCAGTTCTGCACACATTCAATCAGGCAAAAGCACACTTTACTTGTCCTTCGGCAGATGTATTGGCTCCTGAAGGAGTTAATGCTACATGTTAAAGAGAGATTCTCTATTCAAATTAAATAAGTGGTGTAATAAATGGACCAGTAAGATTTGGGGACATGAAGTTTGTTTGCTGAAGGTAGCTGTTTTATTTTTCCTCAAGAGCCACTGGTTTTATTTTCTTCAGGTTGGACATTCTCTATAAGGTTTGATAAATAAATGTAAGCCTTAAAAAATCCCCCAGGTAATATTCCTAGTGGGATGGATGTGGGTGTCCTTTTCTTTTTTTGTTTGTATGTTTGGGTTTTTTTGGTTAGAGACAGAGGGAGAAAATAAAGAAAAGAAAGAGAAAGGAAACTGAATGAAAACCAACCCACTCCTGTCTTGCACAAGTACTTCACTTTAGAGATTTTTAAGGTCATGACAAAGGTTTTGCATCTCAGAGGTGGTAGTTCACCAGTTTGGTACATAAGAAGCTTCCAGGCTTAAACCCTGCTGAATTTTTATGTCCTGGCTCTCTGGAATGCTCAGTTTGGTGTGTGCCTGGAAGAAGTACAGATGGAATTTCATCTTCCGGAATAGAGATACGGCATAACTTAAATACTGACTCTGGTTCTTCTGTACTGAAGCTCTTCCTGTCTGAAATGCATATTTGACTTTAAAATTGGCTAGGTAAAAATGTTCCCATTTTCAATATATTCAATGTGTGTCTGTGTATATATGTATGTATGTATATATATATATACACTGACACCCTTCAGCATATTTAGTTGCTCAACTTAGTTCTGTCCATAAAGTGTGATTTTTATTTGGTGGTGTTTTTTGTTTTGTTTTGTTTTTTGTGTGTTTGTTTGTTTGGTTTGGTTTGTTTTTTGGGTTTTTTTTGGGTGGGGGGTTTAACTTGGCCTTTTGGGACTGGGGTAGGAGAGAATGTGAGAGATGGAGTCTATTTATTTTTATTGTAGCAGAATGGATGACTGGCCTTCCATTCTCCTGGACAACTCATGAAAAATGTTATGGCTAAGGTGTGCTGGCTACCTCATAATTTCTTGATCTTAAAGAATTCAGTACTGCCATTGAGTTTCTGGCGCTACTGAAAATGATCTCCTTTTTTGGGAAAGCAAACAAAAGGAGAGTGAAGGAATTGACTGTCAAACTAAAAATCCTTCAGAGGTGGTTTTCAGAGCCTCGGGAGCTTTTATAGTTCGAGTTGTATGCTGCTGGACACATTCAGTTGGGGAGTTGCTTGCAGATCTGTTCTTTCCTTGGCGCTCTGAGACTTCCTTGCTGCTGGTTGATAAGCCTGGCAGGTGACATGGGCTGCTGTGCCAGCAATATGCAGTTGCCTCCCAGCTCTCCCTAGTCTTTATCACCTGTAATTATACCTCAGCAACTAAAATTACAGCCCAGTTCTTAGATAAAAGGAGCTCATGAAAGAGGAAAAAGCAATTGTCTGAAGTCAGACCAAGGAAGACAGATGGTATCCTGGAGGCTTTTTTGAAGAAGTCTGTAGTTTGCTGAAAAATTCTCATTGTCAAAATGATCTGAACAGCTGGTAGAGAAGGCATGTTCTCGTTGCTTGTGTTGACCCTGGGAGCTCACCCTGCAGCGTCTGTGAATAGATAAGATACCTTGGCTCAAATCTAGCAAAAATGCCTTTTGTCATGTTCCACCACACAGCTGCCTGATCTACTTTTCTAATATTCATCACACTCTTCTTGAAATTCATGGTTTATTATGCAAAGTCCATTGTATTTGTGGAGCTCCCCTTGTATAGAAAGTGACAGTGCTGCATCCCCTCCGCAGCACAGTTCATCTCAGCCTATCAAACCTCTGCTGCTCAGCAGAATTCTGAAACAAGGTCTCAGCCCTTATCTTCAAGGCCCAGATATGTGGCTGTGGTGCTTGAATGACTGCTAAAAATTATTTTAATTGAACTGATGAGAGAGGTGATGACTATTGTCAGCAGCTACAGCCAACTAGGACTCAGGGTTATAAGGTGAGGCTTATCCATAGGGAAGATTATAGAATAGTCACCTCTAGGAAATGATCAACAGCCTAAGTCTCATCAATTTCTGCTCTTCAGTGGGAGGGTGGCTTTGTTTTGGCCTTCCTCTATCACAAATCCAAAGCAACAAATCCAACAAAATTGGCTACAAGTGTTTTCTTTTTTTCCATTTAGGGGAGAAGAAATGTGACCCATATGTTAGTTACATTTTCCTCAATGCAGTCTCACAGGTACCCCTCTCCTGTGATTTTCATTCCGTAAGAACAAAATGGAGCAGATAAGAGGAGACTCTGCTTGAAATTGAAAGCAGAAAGATTTGTCTTGCAGACCTTTTGATTTTGTGCTGTAGCAAAATTGTATTTGATACTAAAACATGTATGCTTTTAATCTAAGAAAAAGACTCTGAAGTTAGGACAGCACTTCTTCATGTTGACATTTCTTTTGTGTTTAATCCTAGGGTGTATCTTTTGTGACCTTTTATTTTCTTTTTTTTATAGAGTATGGATTCTACACTTCACTATATTCATAATGATTCAGATTTGAGCACCAACAGTAGTTTCAGCCCTGAAGAAGAAAGAAAATCCAAAGTACAGGTAAATGATAGTTACTTCTGTTTTTCTTACATGCATCAGATAAGTGGAATTCTTTTTACGTATATGAGGATCTCCTTTATCCTTTTCTTTCAGTCATTCCTGACATGATATGTTTCTGTTAAATTGGCAAACCACTCAGATAAGTAGTTTTAAAATATTCCTTGTTTCCAGAGATAATGGCTTAATTCAGCAGTTGTTTCTGTTATATTTAGGCATAAGAGATGATAATATTTTTTTGAAATGAGCTAACAGTTGTCATAGATTTTCAGGCTCTGGTTTCATTTGGTTTATTTTCTATGGAAACTGTGCTTAAATGGAAATTAGGTTATTGGGGAAACAGGGTTTTTTTATTACATTATTTGAGTGGAACCACCCCCACCTCATGATAGCTTTTTGCAGAACAGTTGTGAAAGTGTTTCATTAAGCTCAAAATGTCTTTTTGGTATTTCTTCCCAAAAGGAATCAAATGTTTGTTGTTACACAGTTTAGTATTAAGTGTGCCATCCTGCAACAGTGTGATTCCTTGAGTGGGAAACTCAGTCCCTCTTGTTGCTTGTCAGCTGTGTGACGGAAATGTTCTAGATCACCCCTTGGTAGTGTCAGTGCCTGACACAAACTGACAAGATCTGAAGCAAAGACCGTGGTGAAGTCAATGCAAAGAGGTTTTCACAACATTTTGGTTCAGGTGCTTTAGTTTCTCAATGGACAGAAGGATTGGTCTTTACCAGTTGTCTCTGGAGAAGACTTTTCCTTCCTGTTTACTATTCAGGGAGTTTGGAAGCAATATTGAACACACTATACTCTGCTCCCTCCCCTTCCCTGCCTCCCCAAGGCATTTTAATTTTTTTTTCTTCTCTCTGCCTTTCCAAGATTTTGAGAGAATTAGGAAAGGTTTTTTTCAGCAAGTCTCATTTGCTGTTCTACCTGTTTTTATGGCTGAGTTAAAATGGTCGACTTGCACAACCCATGAGCGTGAATGTTTGTAGAAAGGTAGAATGTAGTCTTTTCATTTCCTGGTCTCCTTAAGACAACCATGATCCACTTGCTCATCTGTTATGTTGGTCTGTATATTTTCAAATAGCCCCCAGTCATGTCATTGTTTCTTTGGAACCTTTTGGTGGAACTTTAGAAATACAAAACCTTTATGCTGTTATTAAGACACTGTAACTAAATAATGTTCTGTAGTTGTGGGGAAAAAAGTGGGATTTTTCCAGCAGTGTGCCCTGAAATTTTAGTAAGCCTTAGGATAATTAATTGAAAATAGTATAAAGGCTGTACCCTTTTCTTGCCTGCAGGATGTTGTACCTCAAGCCTTGCTGGATCAGTACCTATCAATGACAGATCCGTCTCGCGCACAAACAGTCGATACCGAGATTGCCAAGCACTGTGCCTACAGCCTGCCAGGTGTGGCACTGACACTGGGCAGGCAGAACTGGCACTGTCTGAAGGATACCTATGAGACTCTGGCATCTGACATGCAGGTAACCTCAAGCAGCTCTCGCAGCGAACAGTCTGAACTTCTGTGATGTGACAATGAATGATCTGAACCTCTGTGTGATTTCTCTTGTTTACTGGGTGTTGGGTTGCTCTGCTTTTTCCATGGAGCCTTCCATTGCTGATGTTAGCTATTTATATAAGGAATGAAGGTGCAATGGTTATGTCAAAGGAAGCTGGGGATGTGTGGTAGTAAGGAAATGGGGTGGTTAGAGAGGAAGGTGGATTTCCAATAGGAAAGTGAGGAGAGGTCTTCAATTTCCTCTGCTTGCTTGAGATCTTACATGGTGTCTGGGAGTCTCATGGGTATGAGAATTTGGGCTGTGCTGCTGTGTGAGCAGACATTGCCCCTGCAGGCATGTCTGGAGCTCAGTGAGTCAGCCTGACACCAGGCCTTTGGTGCTGCATCCAGTTAGTCATAAAGGAATAACATCGCTATCACCACGCAGCAGTGCTGTTTTAAAAACAAACGCTGGAAATAGCAGCATTTTCCTTGTTGTCAGGTGGTAAGGAGGTGGCTTTGTTCATTTTGCTCTTGGTTTACAGTTGTTTCGCAGTCCTCCCATGTTTCCTTTTTTGGAGATGCTCATTTCATATTTTTAAAATATTCTCAGACTACTTCACCTCTCTTGAACTTGCTGCTTGCTATGTTAGAGCAGCAGTTCTCAGTGATCCATAGTGAGTAATGTATACATGACTATTGCTCATGTTTTCCAAACTGTTCTGCAGCCATTAAAAACAACCAGCTAATAAATCTAAAACGTAAGTAAAACCAAATTACCTTGTGTTCAAAATGGTTCAGAGTTTACTGCCAGTCTTATCTGAATTAAAATCAAATCACCAAACCAGAGCAAAAGAACAATACCCAGGCTAATTGGAAAGTGCTGGCTAAAGAATAGATGCTATTTGATTTTTTTAAAAAGACTTATTGGAAATAGCTACTTGATTAAAATAGTGCACCCCCAGTTTAGGGTGTCCAACATCTCTACTGGTCCTTGGCCTGCTGAGCACTCAGTGTGGAAGAAACTTTATGTACAATGGAAGCTAAAATATCCTAGCTGAAATATTGTGGGATATATATTTTATTCTGCTTTATAAATTAAGTGAGAAAATAGCAGGAAATTAATTTACACAAAAGAATTTAAAGTAAAAAGTAATGTGTGCAGGAGTACTGACGTCAGGAATACTATTTTCCTCCTGGTGCCTTGGAAGTTAAAATATTTTCATTACTTCTATTTGCCTTGTTTCTTGATATTCAGGTGGAAGAAATTATACCTGGTCATTTGTCCTCTTTTACTTTCCTTTTTTTTTTTTTTAAACTTTAAATTTCCCATCTAATTTTCAATTGAGACACTGTTGAACATACTTGTAAGTACTGTAGCTTGCTGGGAGTCCAGCTTGGATACTGACTCAGGCTAGAATAGAGCACTTAAGATTAATAACCTTATTTTATTTATGTTACAGTGGAAGGTTCGGCGGACACTGGCATTTTCTATACATGAGCTTGCTGTCATCCTTGGAGACCAGCTTACAGCTGGAGATTTAGTTCCTGTCTTCAATGGCTTTTTGAAAGACCTAGATGAAGTCAGGATAGGTGTGCTTAAACACTTGCATGACTTCCTGAAGGTATGTCTGCGTTCAGCTCTGGTCAATGCAGTTATGTACTTTGCTTCATTTCCTTGTATGCACCAGCTTTTTAACATAACATTGGCATGACTTTTTGTGGGAATCTGCAGATGTCTGTTGAACACTAGACTATATTTTACAGGAGATATCTGTTGTTAATGCATCCTTTTCTCTGAAGAGCCTTGTTTGTGCATGTTTATTCAATCTATAGATGGCAGTGGATGATTGTTTTTTGGTGGCTGTAACCTCTCTACACAACTTACTTGTCAAATTTCTGTAGAAGTTTCTCTGCCTCAATTTTGGAGGAGCAGAAAGACAAATATCATGGAAGTATCTTTGTGCCTCTTGTTTCCTGAATAAAAGTAAAGGCTAGCTCAGATTTTGCTTTCAGTAGTGCCCCATGTGATTTTATAGCTTTAAGCATGATAGTTTATCCCAGGAAGGCAGCACCATTGCTACAGATTTTGGGTTTTTAAATAAAGATGAGTGTTCCATTAGTTGTATTGTAAAGCTCTTGTTTTATCTGTTGATTGTAGCCTATAGTTCTTTATGTACACTTATTTTTACTGTTACAGCTTCTTCATGTTGACAAAAGACGAGAGTATCTTTATCAACTTCAGGAATTCCTAGTGACTGATAACAGCAGGAACTGGCGTTTCCGTGCTGAGCTGGCTGAGTATGTTGTTTTCTGAATGCTTGTTTTTATTGTTACAGATATTTAAAATTGTGAAAATTGTATAATAAATGTTTTACAGTGATATTCTTAATTTAATTTTTAATTAGTAGATAATCCATTTTCGTACTTGTCCCATTGCTTAAAAATTCTCAGTAGCTGTATATCACTTATAATAGTTGAAGCGTGAATGTTTTTTTTCATCACCATATGTTGATAACATTACCTTTCCATACAAAAGAAGCTGCCAAAAGTTAAGACCACATCTGCTTGCTCTTGCAGTCAGTAGAAGGGTTCTAGCTATTTGATTCCCAGTTGCTGCATTTGATGGGTAGCCTGAATTCATGACCATGAAATGGAAGAGCAGGATCTTCAGGGGAGTGAAAAATGTGAATAGCAGAGCAGTGGACCTCAGACTTCATCTGAGCAGACTTTTGCTCATGCAAGACACCTATGTGAAAGTACAGGGAAGGTGCTGATATACTGGAGCAAGTTCACCAGGTGACCACCGAGGTGTTGGGGCTGCAGCACTTACCCTTTGAGGAGAGACTGTGATCAGGGCTTCTCTAGCAGGAAAGATGTAATGAACATACAGTAGTGGCTCATTACAGTGTGTCTGTTGAATTAAATTTTGAGAAACCTAGTTTAACAACTGATCATAATGGTTTTGCTACATTTGAGTGTTGTTTCGATTCAGGGGCTAGAAAGCACCTGTTACTGCTGGTATGGAGATGTTCTCTTGGCTGCTTGTAGCACATCATGTCACTTCTTTTGATGTATTATCTGCCATTCGTGACACATGTTAGTGTCTGAAACCTGCCAAAATCTTAATCAGCTCTTCAGTTGAGGAAGACTAATTTCTCAGTTGTCCAGTACACTCTGAAGTAGAGCAGGTTTATAGATTTGCTAAATCAATGTAGTTAAGTGACCAAAGATACTTTGCAAACTGAGAGGAGAAGCTTTCTAGCTGTGCATGTCTTACATGTGTGAGGTGTCTTTACCAGGTGTTCGGATGTATGTGCATGCTCAGTATCATTCAGAGCTGGATCACTGCTGCAGCTACAGGGAAGCTGTTAGCAGGATCCTAATAAATGCAGCCATGGTTTTCCTGCCTATCCCTTGGCTTTACATTCTTAGAGCTCACGCAGCATTTTGCCAGTATTGTGAATAGGTGGCAATTTAGTATTTGCAGGTGACCCATAGTGAAACTGATGGCAATGAAAAATAGAAGATTTTGCTTCCTAGTAACTTTATTATGGCCACATTGCGTATTTGATAAGTGTTGTCATATAAATGATGATATTCAGTTAAGCTGCCTTTTTTCTTATGTTTGGTTCTTCTTCCATCTTGTAGGCAACTGATCTTGCTTCTAGATCTGTACAGTGCCAGAGACATCTATGACTACTTGCGACCTATTGCTTTCAGCCTCTGTGCTGACAAAGTGTCTTCAGTCCGTTGGATTTCCTACAAGCTGGTAAAGCAGTCTAAATAAATTTAGGATTTCAAACTTCTGAGTGCTGGTGGTCAGAAATAATTTTTGATTTTTTTTTTTCCTCATTTCTTCAAGGTTAGTGAAATGGTAAAAAAGCTGTACATGGCTTCAACATCAACCTTTGTGATAGACCTCATGAATGAACTTGTTGAAAAGTTCTGTAGGTGCCACAAATGGTCTGGTCGGCAAACCTTTGTCTTTATTTGCCAGGTGAAATGTCTTTTTGTTTGTATTTTTTTGTTGTTTTGGAAGGTGGTGGTGGTGGTGGTCAGAATTATGGGGGCATAGCATCTGGAATTCTCCAGTTATCTATTTGACACTATTTTAATGAATTGAATGAATTTGAGAGCTTTGTTCTCCAGGGAATAGTTTCATAGCTGCTTTCTTCTGTGTTTCTGCACAGATGAGCTTGAATGCATCTTTAGCTTAGCATAATAGCACCAGGTCATCAAATCTGATGTTGAGTATAGAACAGAAGCATAGAAAAATAATCCCTGAGTTGAGGAGCTCCCTGAGCTTTTTTGCTCAGCATGAAGTGAGATGTTTATAACACTCTGCAGTAGCCCACCATTCTCTTGGGTTGCCCTTTGGAAATCAGTCACCTGGAGCTGCCTGTACTTCCTTAGCCAGCTTGTGCAGCTTGGTCAAAATCAATGCATTCTCAGCCAAATGAGCAGAAGAATTGAAACTATCTGGGATCCCAAGGAAGTGGTCAAATTTGGAGGCTCTAGCAGAGGTGCAGACTGGGAGCCAACATGGCTGTTGCCCAAGTGGGACAGTTCTTAGTATTTGGAGAAATGAGCTTTGAGCTTCTTTAGGACCATGTTTGGGTACAACAGATGTTTATTGACATGAACCATTCTTGTTTTAATGTAGTACCTACTTAAAGAGTAAATTAATCTTGAGAAGGATTGAAAAGGTCTACTTTTCTTCCCTTTTTCAAATGGGACAGTGATTTAAAAAAAAAAAGTTAGTTCCAGACTTTATACATAAAATAAAGTGAGCTTATAACTGAGCCTGAATTCCTCAACTCTGACTCGCTTTTTTATGTAGAGGTTTGTGCTAGAAAGTATTGTACCATATTTTAAAACTTCATGGATACTAACTACTGTATTCATGCTATGAAGTTAATAGGATCTGTTAGCTCTGACTGTGTGTTGGGATTTTATCCTCACTGTGCTGAAATTTCATGAAATTGCTTCTGTGTTCTTGCCAGACTATCAGTGAAGATGACTGCCTGCCTATGGACCAGTTTGCTGTGCATCTGTTGCCACACTTACTGCACTTGGCATCTGACAAGGTTCCAAATGTTCGAGTCCTGCTTGCAAAAACATTAAAGCAAACCCTTTTAGAAAAAGGTTAGTGGCAGAGACAGTTGCAATGGGCTGACTGTCATGGGGTTTTTTTGTCCCTCCACTTCTCTATAGTCAGTTGGGAAAGAAGAAGCCATATCAGATGTGGGCTTTTATTGCTTTTACAGTCTCCTTGCTGTGGGATGTTACCTTGGCTGAGATAAAATCATGACCTTTGTTGTGGTATCAAACCTGCTGTTGTGTAATGTTGAGGAAATGAGAGTCCTTGCTCATATGCCAGCCTGTTCTTTTGGTGTCATTTTCCTTGAGGGAGCTTGTTTGTAGAGGTGCCACCAGAAAGCACAAATGAACAACTAGCAATTGTGAAATTGTTGAGCAGTGCCCTTTATTTGCTTTAAAAAAAAATAAAAAAATATGTTGATGTTCTGTGGAAAAAGAGTAAGAAAGAAAAATCCTTCCATACAAAGTCACTGTCTGTTTTCTCCTTGGGGGAGAAGAGATGGCTGCTTTTTGGTTTTTTACATTTTATGGTAGCAGTGCGAAGAAAGCTTCTCTGGGTTCTCATCAGGGAAATAAGACATGGAACTCTCAAATTGCAGACTTTGGAAAAGGCTTAGGAAAGCATTGCCAGTGCATACGAGGTGCCAGAGGAGTCAGCAGTGTGCAGAGTCCAAAGCACTGTAAAGGAAAACAGCATTAGAAATATTGTGCTGTTTTGTAAAACAGCAGAGTCCAACTTGGAATACTTCATCCAGTTCTGATCACTTTCATTCTCAAAACCATGCCCTGGCCCAAGGACTGCTGTAGAAAAATGTTCAAAAAGCTGGACAATGCGAAGGGTGCCAACACAGTGAGCAGTTTGTTGTGAGCTGTCTTGTGCATGCTGGAGACTCTGAGTAAGCATAGGGAGGCAGCTCAGAACAATCATCTGAAGTGCAGTGATTTGTCCTCTGTTAATTGTGCCAAGGATGTCACTGTTCTTCCTGCTCTTGTGTGATATTGGTGTTTTTATGTCCCCCACATGGATGGTGCACCTCCATTCTGCACTGCCACTGTGTAAGCTTGTACTACAGGTGGTCTCTGCCTCAGAGATGTTCTGTGTATGATTAAGGATGGTGGATAGATTGCGAAGGGCAGATGTTAAAAATAAGTGCAAAAGTTTTTAAACCTCAGATCTAGACTACTCTTTCTCTCTGAGCTAATTGTAATTTGGCTAGTTTGTGCACCTTGTGTTCTGTGGTGTATGAAGACTATCAGATGCTGGAATTTCTTCCACTCTTTTTTCATGTTATCTGAGGTTTATCATTTGACAATTACTTGGCAAGGCTGGTAGTGGAGTGGCATGGCCATGGGTTGGTGGTATCTTCTCTCTGTCAGAAATACAAGCACACTCCTCCTGAGTCACTTGCAGGTTTTTTTCTTCCTCTTTGACCACGGAGCCTGTCACACTTCTGTTAGTGAAGTGCCATAGAAATCCTGTACTCGAACAGCACCAACAGAGAAACTGTGCACTGAAACATGGAAGAGTATTTTTTTTAAAAGATGAATTCATAGGTACATTCAGATGTATATTTTGAGCCTGCCCTATTCCCGTTTGACTGTAAGTGTGCGCTGCCCTCTGAAATCTGTGTCTCACGGTAGCACGCTGAGGTTTGTGTTGAAGGGTCTGCCCTCTTCTCCTCCCGTAAGTCTCGTGCATTCTCTCTTACAGAATATTTTCTAAATTCTGCCAACTCTCATCAAGAAGCTGTGGAACAAACGATTATGGCGCTTCAAATGGACGAGGACAGTGACGTCAAGTACTTTGCAAGCATCCACCCTGCCAGTACCAAAATTGCGGATGATGCCATGAGCACTGCTTCCTCAACTTATTAATATAAGTTCTAAATGTTGCTATAATTAAAAAAAAAATTTAAACAAACTATCCTCAAATGCTTCTAAAATGGTTGATTTAGAACAACCTCTTTGGAAGGAGGGATTTCTTGCCAGATTTAACAGGTGGATATTGTCTAAACCTGATAACCAGGGATTTTAAGTCAAGAAAAAGTAAACATCATACCTATGTCAGCTTGACTTCAGAAAAACACTGCTCAGAGGATTATTTTTGCCACCGAAGCCTTAAATCTTCTGTCTTCCTGAACAAATGAAACTTGAATTGGCAGAGCATTTTCATTGTAGAAAGGATGTGATTTCCAGAGACCTGCATTGTTTCTCCTGAGGAGTTAACTTAGCAAGTATTTTCTGTAGCAACTGATAGGACGGAATGGCCAGAAAGGCAAATTTGTACCGGGACGTGAGACCTCCAGTATTAGCGCTAAAAGTTTTTATCGTTCAAGGACTTGATTTGTGTGCAGCTGGGCACACCCTTAAGTGGGAATAGCTTTGATGTTTGTAAATGGGGAAAAGTAGAAATTCGGATTTCTCTTAAGGGCTCAGTGCTAACACTAAACTAGAATCTGATTTTAATCCTTAAATGCAGCATATTGCTGTACCCATTAGCAGAAAACTTTGCTGAGTACCTGTGTCCTAATTATTTTCATGCTGGTCATGACCTAAAGGAAATTTATTAGCACATGTACTTTAAGTCAGGTATTTTTAACTTGATCATGATCGGCTCTGAAGGTGCAACTTTTTTCTTCATATACTGTACATATCTGTGAGCCTCCTTGGAGTGCTGCAGTCTTTAATCATGTTGTTTAAAAGCTGTTGTGATACAAGTTGTTCTCTACTTGTCCAAATAAAATTTATTAATGAGATTGAAAAAAATCTTGTGACCTTTTTAAGACATTAAAAGAATAAGTTTGAAATTTAAGTGGCCTTTTTCTTTCAGTTCTCTTTGATGACTGTTTTCAGGGGCAAGGGGTTTGCTTAATGATGGTGAAGAATTTTGCATTTTGGGATGGAATATACTGCAGCACAGATGTACTTTGACTGTGTAGCTGAGGGTTTGGTAGATTCTTCCAAGCACCCCTGTTGTCCTTGGCAACCTGTTACTCCAGCGTGAAATGGTATCTTGGCTGGAAGTGAGTCCAAATATCGACCTCAGTCCAGGGTTACAGGAAACTGTGAGGCCAAACTGCCTTTAACCTGCTTTCAGTCCACTGACCACTTTGTTTCCTCTCATTTTGAATTACTGATACAGTATCTCCTGTGTCTTCCAGGGGCAACTTCCTTAAATCACCTTTCTTCCAGCCTGCGGAACCCAAAGTGTGTGAAGCTTTTTTCCCCCGAGGAGGTAGAAATGGCTGTGACAGCTTATCCTTGATGTATTGTAGCAGAACACTTTCATTTGTCAGTCAGGTACCTGATGCCCTGGCACTTGAGCCTCAGACTCTTTTTTTTCCTTTTCTTCTTTTTTTCTGTCTCCTGTTTCCTTGGGAAAATAGATTTTCTTTTCTTGTAAACAGAAAGTTGCTTTTTACTCCCCAGAGGTTGCTTCTGTACTCCTTAGCACAGCCATGGAAGTGGTTAAGATACAGAGTCAACTCTGCCTTGGAAGTGTGGTGGGTTTGGGTTTTTGGAGGGTTTGATTTTTTTATTTTGTAAAAGGCCTAGGGATTTTTGTGTTGGTTTTTTATTTATTTTGGACTTTGTGTGTGTTTTTAATCTGTTTTGTTTGTTTGTTTAACATTTTTCCTTTGCAGATCCCTTTTTCTTTTCAAAATTGGCTTAATCCCTGGAGGACTAGGCAGTGTGACAGCACTGTGGGTGGTAGCAGGCTGTCAGGAAGCAGTGAGCTCTTCAGGCAGGAGGATTTCTCAGCTCTCCCTGCTGCCATAAGGAGAACACCTAAAAGTAACTCACCCTCTCTCAGGCCAAATGATTCCCCTTTTGGAAATACGCGTTGAAATCCAGTAGATTTCTGTGTTGTGTTCAGAGTACATAAGTCCCTTCATCTGTTTTTTTTGCCTCAGTGTAATGGCAGTTGAATTGTATCTGGACCGTGTGCAATTCCTGAGGTGAATGGACCAGCTCTTTGTTCAGACCAGGGGATCCTCAGGTCATCCTCTAACTGTGACTGGAGCACAGCATTCCCTGGAGGAGTACTGAGACTTAAATCCTCGTTTCTGGAGCCCAGAATTAACATGGCTCAGCCTAATCCCATCACTGCACTTACGTGCTGTTCCACTAGTCCAGTAAAATGAAGAATTATATCTGATCCCTTTAGGTATTTTGTAGTCATTTAAATGTAAACCACCTCTATGTTGAAAAATTAGACAAATCTTCCGGGTGCTTTATGCAGTGTTGGTGCAGGCCTGTGAATTTGAGGGAGAGTGAGGTTTTTCCTAAGGAATACAGAGTGTTTTCAGTTCCGGAGCGCCCGAATTCCCCTGGCACGTAACAGGTAAGGATGATTTTCAGTGAAGGGCAGGAATAGCTGTCTTTCTCCTCTTTCTTTCAGCTGGCATGCCATGGATCTGTCTACCTCTTTTCTGCTTCATTTGGTGATTCCCAAGAAGAGGAAGGGAAGCTTTGCTTTATTCTCAGTGTTTCCCACGAGCATTTGATTTACAGCCTCAGGGATGTGGACTTAACTATGATAGGGAATTTTCTCATGCTGGCAGTATTAGCAATGTCAGCAATTCAAGCTTCAACTTATCCCTAAGGAAATGGGGTTAGGGGGAATGTGTGTCTCTGTTCTGAGCAGTGAAAAAGGGAACTGTTTCTTCTGTGGGGCAGTGCCTGGGGATGCTGCCAGAGATCCTGCTGAGTTACATCGTGTGTGTCTTCCCTAAAGAAAGATCTGAGTTCTGTCCCTCAATGCATTTCTCTTTTGGTCAGGGTTTCCTGAGCAGAAGTGAGGTGGCTCCTGAATTGTCATCTCTTGGTCCATGGTTTCCCAGAAGCTGTATCCTACCTTTACCCCCCCCCTTTGTGGTAGAATACCAAATCTGTTCTTCACATGCAATTTTCATTGATTTCCATTGAATCTCTTGGCTCATCTTAGAGCTTCGTCAGAATTTTTCACAGGAAATCCCTTTTTTCCCCATGTCCTGGTTACAGCACTGTCTGCCTTCCTCCCACGTGCTGTTTTCCACAGGAGGTTCTCTCTTCAGTTGTTCCTCCCCAGAGACCTATCAGGACTCTGTGGGGCTGTTTGCTTGCCTCTCTCCTGCACATTTCATGTCAGTAAAACTGGCAAATGTCTGTAACTCTCGAGGGTGGACTGTGTATAACCCAGACATGACTGAGACTTGGAAACTGTTTTCTTGCTGTTCTGAATGCCCCCAGTAGCTGTTGCACAAATTCCTGGCCCCGAGGACAAGATCCTGCGTTCATTAGGGCTGCAGAACAGCAGGGCTGCTTGTTACAGGCTCGTTAGTGCTCATCCCCTTCTCCCTGTGCTGTCAGGCGTCGGGCAGCAGAGATGGCTGACTGGAATTGGTCAGGGATGGGCAGGGTGGCAAAGTCTGTGCCCTGGCTCAGGACACTCTTGCACTTTGACTGGGCTCCTTCCTGTTGGCGAGGTCTCCTGCTGCTCCCTTGTCCTTGATGGGGAATCTGCTGTGCAGCGCCTGTGTTTTCTGACCTGGTTTCAGCCTAGGGACCTCTAGGATGGGGAGAGGAGTCTGAGACAGGCAGATAGACAAAAGCTTGTTCTGTATTCCATTTACTATCTCCTGTCAGGTCTCTTTGACACTGATGGGGAAGGCTCATCTCCCTGTCTGTGCTGGTATTCAGAGATTGTGTAAAATGTATTTAAAATGATTAATCTTTTCTTTATATGCAGAGTTGGGACATAGACTACCTTAAAATATGAAAATATGACAGGAAAGCTCATTTAAAATAAGCACCATCTTCCCCCACCCCCAAGTGCTTTCAGATTCTAGGTTTTAGCTTTAATTTTATTTCATTTTTTATTTAGATCAGAAAAATAAATAAAGAGCCCAAGCTAATGGGATTATTTTAAGGTTCAATTGCTGCTGAGGTTGGACTACATCTAGATGATGAAAATACACTGTGACTTAGCAGAGATAAATAACCAGATGTTTAAACATCTTACAGCTCTCTGATCACAGTCTGCTTGAAATTCCATGACCCATTTCTGCAGAGGGGTAGTAGTGTTTCTGTGTGGGAAATGTTTTACAGGGAATGACTGCCAGTGGTTTGGGATCGTGACTGTGACAAGGAAAGGTACTGAACACGTTTCTCTGCCCGTATTTTAATAAGGCTGAGAGGAGGAGAGGTGCACTGTTTGAACATCAAAAGTAATGTTAATTATTTTTCCCATCAATCCAAATTTCTGGTGTAAAAAAGAACCGAAATAAATTTGGATTGAGTAAAGTGACAACAAAGGCTCATCTGGGGGCTGGGCCATTTCTCTTGTATTGGTCATTTATTTCACGGTTTCCTCTTGTCTTTTGACTTGAGGGGTTTTGTGTTTTGGTTTGGTTTAATTTTTTTCAGTCACCTTCTGGATTTTTGTGCCTGACTTGAGGTTCCTCTCCTGAGCCGTGACCTCACTGCACTGGGAACTCTTGTGTCGTGCAGTTCAGGTGGGGAATTCGGTGGGCTTGTTAGTTCAAATCCTGTTTTTGTGTTTTAAAGAACCCTGTGGAGAACTTGTGCTGTTGGATATGAGCCATATTTGGTCTGGATGAGGCATTTCTCTCTCTGCAGATGAAGCGTTATGAGTCAGAAATGAAAACCATGACCGATTTAAGCTTGATCAGACCTTCCCGGCAGAGACTCAGGTTGATGCTTTAATTGTTGTATTTTTTTAATTAAAAGAGAATAGCTTTGCATCATCAGATATAAAATCCTCAGCTTCAGTACGCAGATTTTAAAAATTAGACTTAGCTCGTTAATCTGATGGGACACACAGATAAAAATTAATCCCTCCAGTGCTAGTGTTGGAATTAGTGAATGGAGGTGGAAGCCTCCTGTACAGCGGCCCTTTATCTTCATCATACAGGACAGTGACTTTGCGGAGCCCCTTCGGGTTCCCTGAAGGACTGTGTTACATGACAGTGCTTTCAAAGCACCCCCTGCCCTGGAGGGGAAACACTCCAGCCATCCCAGCACGGATGGGTTTGTGTCAGTGAGTGAAGCTGAGCCAGCGTTGGAAACCTGGTGTGACACAGCAGAGCCCAGGAAACCTGCAAGGCTGCCTGGAACCCTGCACAAGGCTTTGTGTTTTCAGACCTGGTAGGGCTGTGATCTGAGAGCAGTGTCCATGTGTACAGAGTGGTTTTTGCTCTCACAACTGAAATCTCGAGTGGTAACAGGGAAGCAAAGAATTAAAATCTCTAATTTGATCAAATTTAACTTGATGTTCACCTGAGTTACAGAACTGTTACAGAACATTCCCTGGCAGATAATGTTCTAAGAAAGCCCAGATGAATTTTTCACCTGCAGGTGGTCACCCAAGAAGCATCACTGTGATTTGTGTGATGACATAGATAAATGAGAGACTACTTTCAAATGGCTGTTGAATTTATTTGCCTGATAAATACAATCCTAACAAAATAAAAGTTAACCGATATTAAGAGATTTGTCTGAAGAACATTAGAAAAATCCATGACAATTCAATAGGAATTAGTGTGAATTAAACAAACAAACAAAAAGTTTAAATATTGCCAGCAAATATAAAATGTATGTAACGAAGGCAAGGGAGAATGCTTCAGTTTACATTTGTCATCTGATCACATTTTCTGTGTTTATAAACTTTTTTCCAAATTTTAAAAAAATACTATGCTGTTTTCTATAACATATCAAAGCATTATTTGTACAAAATCAAATCATGGCCAATGATTCACAACAGTGCAATAGATAAAGAATACAACCACATCCAACAGGTGCTGAAAATAAATATCCAGATTAAAAAATAAGATAGCCTATATGCACTCTGTGGAGTTTCTGTCTATATATGGTTTGATGGATGAGTCTCATGAGTGTATCCCAAACATTAAATGGCCCTTAAATGCCAGCATGGGTGGAGGATTTGGAAGAGGGGAAGCTGTAAAAACAGCCAAACCAAAAGCAAGTCCCAGGAGGGGGTGGTTGGTTTGTTAAAGAACAACACAAGAGAGGCTATTGCTGAGCCCCCAGTGCCTCCCCTTGGTGTCCTTCCTCGGGCCTGTGGGACAGCACAAGTGCCTGGCACCTGTGCGGGGGAAACGCCGTATTGCTTGGTCAGGCAGACACAGCCCAAGTGACAGAACCCACTCCCCTCCTGCCTATGGGCAGCACCTTCCCCCAAGGGTGGCAATGTTCAGGATGGATGAAGACAAAGCTCTTGGCTCCATGGCAGCAGTGTGAGCAGGGCCTGTCTTACACAGGTGTGATGAAGGTGGTTATGAATGAGGCAGTGGGTTACCTACACCACTAAAGGACATGAACAGCTCTCGATGAACATTTCCATCCTATGGGGACATAAATAATATCTCTCAAGTTTTACACTTACTCAGTACATCTCAGAACAAAAATGAAGCTTAAGGGCATGTCAGGTAAACACGATACCCCCCAGTCTCCCACCATTTCAGCCAACCCAGGATAAATTTAAAGCTCCCTTGTATATAATCTGCATCAGAAAGGTATCAAAGGCACAAGCAAGTGACTCGGTTAATAAGCAGAAATAATGGTGAATGAGAATGAAGAGATCCACAAGGCAAGTAATTAGTAAGTGTGGGTGGGTTTTTGTTTGTTTACTGAAAATGAGATTTTTCCAATTTTGCTCCAGTGAACGTAAATAATGATTTTGGTTTGAAATAAAACTGTTACTGAATTATTTTAAATCACCTGAAGGAAACCAGTCTGGAAATAATCTGATACTAACTGGAAAACTCTTCTGGCCTCTCCAAACTCACCTGAGTCTGATGAGTAGAAGCCACAAGTATTAGAGACAAAAGTCTCCAGGGCTTAAAAGAAAAGTTTCTTTACAGAATGTACACAGCCAGCAATAATTTGTGCAGTTAGACTCAAATTACAGTAATTTGCACAGTTCGGTTGATTTTATGCATAGCCAAGGAGCCCGATCAAATGGGAGTTTCTTTCCTGTCTTTACTTGGCGATGGCTTGACTTGCTGCTCCTTGCTTGCTTTTGGCTGCTCTTTGGCTGCTTTTGTGTCCAGGACACTGTCTCTTTGCTGCTGAGAAACGCCCCCGCGCTTCTCGGGCTCCTCCTCTTCCGGCCCCTGCTGCTCCGCCTTGGCGCGCTGCAGCAGCCGCAGCTGCACCCGCAGCTCGATGATGGCCTCTCGCTCCTCGTGAATCGCTTGGTTCAGGTGATTGTTCTTGATCTTGGGAGGAGGGAAAACCAAACGTCAGGACTCCCGCTGCCACAGACCTGCTGGAGCTGGGGCAGCGCGTGGCACCAGCTCAGACAGCAGCAGGGCCGCTGACAAACACGGGCAGAACTGACACACAGCCACCGGTCTGCACGTGTGCCAAGATCTCTGCACAGGCTCCAGCAAGAAACCACCGAAGGAACTGAACCGGTGAATGCCAAGAACCAAATCTTACCTCCAGTTCCTCGTTCTGTCTCTGCAAATCCTCCAGGATGACCTGCAGTTCCTCCTCATCTTCGCTCTCGCTTTCACTCTCAGAAGAATATTCCTCAGTCTCACTCCGGCCATGCTGCTGCCGACTGAAACACCAATGGCAAATTCTGGTTTAAGCACTTCCTCGAGTCTGCCAGAACGGTGGCAGCATAAGAGAGTTAACTGGCATCCACTGAATCACCTGCCAATGGCTTTAATAAACCTCCTGACTTTCCTTTCAAAGCTTAATTTAATAAAGCAGTGATTTCCAAGGGAGATTTTTTTACAGCACAGGGCCTGCCTAGTTTCCTTTAGATCATAATTTCAGTTAAAACAACAGAAAATATCCTGAAATATCTAAATTTGTTGAGACTTCATTAAAAATAAGTGGTTTTCAACTGTGATGTTCACTGGGTGAGCTTTTAAGTGCAGTTGAGAGTATCATTTCAGCAAAGCATATGTGTATTTTAATCGAAGTGTGCTGGCCTGGCAGGGCTCTGATGTGAGCTGTCCCTTTTACCTTTGTATTTCAGCTATTTCTGCTCGGAGACGATCTATTTCTTCCTTCTCTGAGGCAATCTGTCTCCGCAGAAACTGCTCCATGGCCAGCAGTTCTTCTTGTTCTGTTAAAATCTCGTTCTCCTGCAATGATCAGTTATTTCACTTAAAGCCTTGCCTTTATTTCCTACAGGAGCATACAGTAAGTATGAGATGATGCTGTTCTCTGAAATACTTTCAGGAGCAGTGGTTAGCGTGTCTGCTTTGAACTCTGATCCATCAAGACCTCAAAGCAAACGCAAGTTCAAACCCAGCAATGGCTGTTCTGAATCCTCAAGACGATCACTGTACTGAGTGGTTGTGGAGATGACACACCAAATCCTGGCATGTTTGGCTGCCTTTCCTTAAATCACAGGGGAAAGCTCTGGCCAACCAGTAAAATAACTAGAAAAACTGAACTGTATGTCTTTGAAGATGAATATAAGGAGGAAGGTCCAGTGGGGAGAAGATCAAAGCTACTGGGGGAAGCAAGGGAAGGCAAAAAAGCCTAAGTAGTTGCCTTCTTCCTTTGATCAGCCGGAAAGCAGTTTAACAATATTAAAACTGGCTAGATTTGGAAGTGCTTTCTAAGTACATTAACAACAAAGACTACATTTATTATTTTTTTTGGTGCAGTGTCTCCTTTCTGCTGTTAACAAGAGTCTGCTCAGCTCTGGGTTCACTCCTGCAGTCAGCATTCCTTCCCTTCCTTATTTACCTTTAAAACAAAGCCTTGTGTTTTAATGCACAGAGCCTTCAATGTCCCTCTGCATTAAGAAGGGACAAAGGAGTGTTCAGTATATCTGAAATATAAAATACCAACACAGGCAAACAAATAAGTGCCTTCCAGCTACCTGTGCAAGCAGAATATTTATAACTTCTTCGTTCTCATTCATCTCTTCTTTGGAGACATCCTCCTTTGAAAGGCTAGCAATTTCTTGTGCAATCTTTGTTTCACACTCCTGCCAGAGAAAGAGAACAACATTCAAAAGGACACCTTCCCAAGTCACTCTAGTTACTCTAAACAATATTTTTTGGAACATATTATTTCCCAACTTCTATCACAGTTTTCTTCAGCAAGATCTGGCCCTTCTCTGGGACAGAGATTTAAATTTAATTTAAAAAAAACACTTCTCAAGTTTGTTAAAAGTAACTTTGAGCCTTCCAGTAATTCCTCTTGCTACTCCAGGACACGATGTTTTAAGCCTATCACAAATACATGCTCTGTCAAACAGTTTTTAATCATGCAGCTGTGAAGATCTCTCTGTCCCTAGGGAGAGCCAGCTAAGCAGAAAACGGAATTGCTCATCAGGCATGTGAAGTTAAGATGAGAAAATCTGCAGTAAAAAGACTGAAATGTGGTTTGATCCATGTGCCTTTGCACTGTCACAGATTAGGGATCCATGATTCAGATGACTGGCCAATAAACAAAAAGGTTACCCACCTGTCTCTTAGCTTCTCTTAGCTTCCTCTTGAGAGCTGTTAAGATTCTTTGCACCTCCCAGAGTCTCTCTTCTTTGGATAAGTCTTTTATCCCTGCCTGCAAGTCTCTGTGTAAACAGTTCAGTAGGAACTCCTAGAAATGTTGCCAAAGAAATTAAGTGTCTTTAACATATCATAACAGAGCAGACTGAAAAGGAAAATCTTTTTGCCTTTGTGGCAACAGGCTGGGAATTCTGGTTTTCAAACCTTGACATGTCAATGAACAAGTGTTAGCATAGACCCAGCATGTGATCCAGAGCCAGCCAAAGAGCAATACTAAAGAACCCACCCGCTTTAACGTGCTCTCCTGACCTTCCTCCCACAGTAACAGTGTTGAACTACACAGAAAAGCACTCCATGAATCATGCAGCTATGACCACCATGGCACTGTAGCAACCTTCCACACATGAAAAAGGAAAGGAAATCATCAGTCTCTTTCCAGTAGTCTCCACTGACAGGATAATTGTGATGGAATTAAAGAATATGTTAGACACTTGCAAGAATTTACTACTGAATATATAGAATCCAGGGCAAAGAGAAACAGAAAAACACCGAAGTAATTGCCAACCTGTCGCCTGATTTCTTCTTTGATGCTTTCTTGTGTTTCTGGAAGTGCTGGCATTGTTGCCATATTTGACCAGCGAAGAGGTTTTGTCACCTGCTTTAGGGTCACATTGCCAAAGAACTCTTGCACATGTGTAAAAAACACATAGAGGACACGGTTGCTGATCTGCAAAGGAAGGGCAGACAGGATATTGGTTAAGATGATCTATTCACATTATCTGCAGAGCACAGGGTCTTTCTCCAGCAGCAGCAGCCCTCCATATGCCTTTCTGTGAGCCGCAGCCAGGCCAGTCTGCCCTACGAGACTGACATCTGGATAAAAATGACACTTGCAACAATGCAGTGCTGGCATCAAGGAATCATTTCACTGTCTCTCTTACCTATGTTTCTGAGCCATTTTCATGCTAAACTCAGCATGTCTTAGCCTACCATAATTACTTGCACCACTGGTAGATACAAAAATGTTCTTTCTCAAGTGAAGGTAGTCAGTAAAAGGGAACACTACCCATACTATGTTATGGCTGCTGGCTGGCTACATTTTCTCTCCCCTTACCCCGAACTGTAATATTTTCTACAGGTTCTCTCTCAGATGATTTAATACAGTAGAAAAAAAGTAGTTTGAAAGGATCTTCCACCATATTCCTTGTTTTAACATGAGACAGAAGCAAGTCTTTATTTTGATACTGCATCTTCCATTAAAATTAAATAAATTATCCTGAAACTAATATTTTAGTTCTGTCACTACCTGCACTTTAATTGCTATGATCTTATTGCCAACAAAACATGATTGGGCCTGCATTGTTTTATGTTAATTGTTACCTCTTTTCTCAGGCAGAAAGGTGTCTGGTACAGCAAAACAGCCAAGAATAACACCCATCCCTTTTGCTACCTGGACTCCTCTTAATTATAAAGTCAAGCTTTTCTAAAGTGTGGGGTCTGTTCTGGAAGGCTCACACCCAATAATGTCAGGTTTTCATCATTCACAGGATGAACTTAAATTAAATATTTCCAAGATGTTTACTGAGGAATCAATCAATCCAGAAACCACAATACCTTACTGGAAAAATAAGTTGTTTTACCCCAGCCATTTGACTGCAGACACCACAGCCATTTTACCCGCCATTACTGCACCAGGAGGATCTACATTCAGGACAGGGTTCATTGGCTTGATATTAAAATTTAAGCAACAATACAGTCTTCACTAAATTACCACTGAATCAGAAGCCCACAGAAATTGTATCTGCATGGATTCTTTGACAAATTCAACATAAAACAACTGCTGTTAACGACAGAATTAAAACACAGACAGCAGTCTTTGTAATGCTCTCATAATAATGTATCAGACCTGTAGTATGCAAGCTCACAGATGGAAAGTCTTTTGTTCCCCCTTTCCCAGCATTTCAGGTTCCTGAGGCATAAAGAGAAGCCATAATTCAGCTTAAGCAAACCAGACAATACCTAATTCCCATCGGCAAGAGAATTCCTACAAAGAAGGCTTTCTCAGGCTGAAGTTGTGCCTAACACTTGCTGTGTGGTGCACGTACCTGGACAGTAGGGCTGAGCACTATAGAAATATTCTGGATGTTCATTTTTGTTTCCAGTTCCTCTGCAATAACATGGTCCATATGCACAATCAGCCAAGAAATTAGGAGATGGTTACACTCGGGCAACTCTTTCAGCAACCTCTGGCACTCCTGAACTTTCTCGGCCTCTGTGTTCTTTCCACAAGCATCTTCAAAGCGGGCCGTGAGCTCTTTGGTAAGCAAGTTCTCAGGCAGTTCTCGCAGATACTGTTTCAGCAGGCTGGCTACTGTGTAGGGCTCGTATTCCTCCAGGTTAGGAGACTCTTCGCGATCATAGGCCGCTTTTAGCTCGTCAACCTTTGATTTTATTCCTGAAAACATTTACACAGAGAATTAAGAGAAATTTCAACTCTAAACATATAATAGTTATATTTAAACTTTTCTTTTGAGAAGCATTTCTCTTACCTTTCCTTACAATTGAAGCTAATTGAGAAATACCTTTTAAATGTTACCTACATGTAACAAAGTGAAAATCATGACTCTAATTACGTGAACATTGGTTCCAAAAGCACTGACTAGTGCTATGGACCAAAACTACAGCACTGACAGAGCTCTGAATCAGAACTGCTGCCAGCATTCCCTTCCATCAAGGAACATAAAATTGGGTGAGAAAGGTTAGGGTAGCCTTAAGATAAATCAAGTATTTGCATTCAGCATCTTTCTGGTTGTTCAATTATACATCCCTAAGCCAAACAGCAAATATGTTATCAATTCAAATATAGTGCAACAAGTTCTACCTATAACAGCTTTCCTCTGTCAAAACAAAACCCACACTTTTTAGTTTCCAGATTTCCAGCTGGCCCTCCTCAGCACATGAATCTCACAAGACTCTTGATTTGAGGTACCCAATGTTCACGTAACAATTCAACCCATCCAAGATTTTCTGTAAGGGGTTTTTATAATTCAGTGACATCCAATCTTCCTGAACTCCAAAAAATTTCATCCTTAAAGCTCAAATAACCACTTGAGCTACACCAGTTTAGTGTGCTGCCATGGCTTGGCTCATACACAATGAGCACAACTGGGCACGCTCAGCCCTCGTAAATGCCAGGTAAAATAGGCTCAGTTTCATGCCCAAAATGAGCCATCAGAACAGCTGGCAGGTCGTTAAGCCACTGTAATGCTCTCTCTGAGCTCTCCATTTAAACAATCCTACAGACACGAGAGGGTGCTGTTGCACTGGAGAACACCTACACAGTAAACGGAGCAGAAATGATTTACAGAAAACACACCTGTGAAAACTCCCAACACATGGTGTCTAGGAAAGACAAGCAACCAAAATATTTCACTAGGTTAGACAAAGCAACTGCTTAAGCTGCTGCAGTGTTTATGCATGCCTACCACATACCACACAGATGGACAGCAATGAAGACAGGTTAATGAAGCCTTTGAAATAATTTGATTCCTGCTTTACAGTGCTGGGCAACCTGTTACAAATGCTTTTGCTCCAGTTCCTCTTCTTGCTTGTTCTTGCCCCCTTACATGTGCCCACACAACTACTTAGTTGAGTTATGTTGCTGATGCAGCTCACGAACAAAGGGACTGTTTTGTTTAATGTGACTAAAACTGAGGTCTCATTTATGTAAGCTGGTGTTATGCAACTACCATGGTTAATTAGCTGGCTGTTGCTAAGCTTAAACAGTGAAACTTGTACTTTCTGGTTATTAAAGTATTTGCTGAAAGAAAAGAAGTTTTTAAGAAAAAAAGTCATACAATGGAAGTAACCAGAAAAACCAACTTAGTGGGAAGTTTACATGATAAAATAGTTTTATCTCATTTTTGCTTTTGCAATCAGCTACCATTGTGTTTCTAATGCAGAAGAAAAATAATACAAGCTGGCCATACTACACATTTTATTCACTGTTACCATCCTAAAAGGCCAAAATACATGTGTTTTTACTGCCATTAAGCAGTACCAATTTTTCTGGTACTTCAGACCCAGAGGTTTGCTTAACTTTGGTGACCTGATTACCTTTTGGATAATTAAAATTAATGCAGCTATAGAGTCTCTAGGTGTCGAAAATGGTAAAATAATACGAAAATTGCAAGTAAAGACCTTAGGAACCTTCATGTGAGCTTGCCCAGAGTACCTGAAACTCTGTAGATGCCTTCACACTTCATGCCATACTTCTCTACGTAATCTATACATTCGCGGAAAACAGCTGGCAGGCGGATGCCATCGTACATCATGGTCCTGTCCACGGCATGGGACAGAGGAATGCCAAACACGGGTCTGTGGCTTGGAACATCCACCTGAGGTATCTCTGTCTCCTGAATTGGCTTTTTCTTTTTCTTCTTCTCCTTCCACTGTTTTACAACATCTGCTGCAGTTAAGTCTTTTGACTTCTTCTCTTTATGTTTGTCTTCCTTATGCTTGTCTTCCTTGTGTTTTTCATCTTTGGGTTTCTCTTTTATCTTAAAATCCTTTTCTTTTTTTTTAGAAAAGCTGGGTTTCTTGAAGACATGTATTCCCTTGGACCGTTTCAACTTTGAAGGACTTTCAGCTTCATCACCGGAACTGTCCTCTTGAAATGCAGCATAACCTTCCGCTGTCAGGGAAAGGAGGAGAAGGGAAGAGGACAGCTGTCAGTTTCTAGACAGTGTATTGCAACAGGGAGAGAGCACTAAGTCACACATAAGGAGGAGAGAGAAGCAACATCAATTAAAAAATAACACCTGCCTGACTTCTCGGAAGTTTTCTTTGGTTGTTACACACTTGAGTGGACAAGGATTAAATCAAGGTTGCATAATCACACCAAAGATAAGTCACAGAGCTCCTGAACGATCTAAACAATGAATACTTTATATACTTACTCATAATGGCAATGTCCATCCTATGGGCTAGATTCCCATCTAACAGTCAAGGAAATGCAAAACAAAAACAACTGTTTGGCAACTTCTCTATGTTCCTGTAATCAACAGTATAAGAATTGCTGTTAAGGATCATCTACTGCATACATGTAAGTCCAACAAATTTCTATTAGGAACAAACTAAACTTCTGCCACTCAAAACTCCAATCCCTTTCCAGAATATTATGAATTTTAAGGTAAGTATGAAGTCAGTAAAGCTTCAGCCTCAAATAAAATACTAAAAAAAGCCCCAAACCAAAACTAAAAAAGCACTAGCACACTTACTTTTCACTAGATGAATAAAACAACTCCAGTAACACTAGCACAATACCTGCCCGTGAAGGTGCAGATTTGCCTTAAGCATATGGGAGAGCTTCAAACAAGTCCCTGGGCTGAGCACACTCTTCTAGCAGCAAAATACCAAGTGCTGTCTAAAACACACACCAATGCTCTTAACTAACTACGCCTCTGCAGCCAGCCCTGCCTTGCCTTCAGGCAAGAACATGAAAATCTCTAAAGGTGGATTAACAAAAAAACCCAACGCACAAAAAACCAACCCACATACCACATGCAATCCAACACAACTTCCCAGTCCACTAGTTCTAATTTTACATACTCAGTACCCCATATAAGAAAACCAAGCCTGAAACCTGGTCAGCAAAGCTGGCATTTCATGTGCCATCTGCACCAGCCAGGGCCTCCAGGGCAGTGGGCAGCAACCTCCTGCTTCAACACGAAGCCCCCATTATACAGGTCCACTCTGGACAGAAGCTCTTCCACTACCCACAGGCAGTGCCTCTGCTCCAGCGAGGAAGCACTGACAGCCAAGTGCTCTTGCTGCGTGAACAGCTTTGGGTAGAGGAAAATTACCTCCTTAGATAATGTGAGAGCACATCACACATGAGACTGCAGCCTGTAATGCTTTTAGGTGAAAGATCTTACCCAAAAGAACCAGAGGACAATCAGTCTTTTATTTTCCCAATTCTGAATTATACCAGGCTGTGGAGTTTCTCAGCACTATTTCAGCACATCCAAGGAGCTGTCTGTATTTTGAAGCCTCCTTGGCTGCTCTGTAGAAGATAGCTTTTAACAGCCAACTAAATCCAGGAAATGTATTAAAGCATGGAACTACCATAAGATAATTACAATTGCTTGACCAGCTCACTCTTCCCAGCTGGGAGTCTTCCCTAGGACTACCACACACTTTTATATAAGACTGAGGAAGACTGCAGAACTGTTCCTATCCAAGTGGATTTTAATATAAAAATGCAAATGTTAACAGGAGCACAACCACCAACCAGGTCTCCTCCTCTCTGTTTACTGGCTATATTATTCACAGTTTTTGTAAAGGAAAACCAGAAATGGGTAAGGAAGCCTGCAGTGCATAAACTAAGGATTCAAATCTCACTGTGATTAGGAAAGAACTGCAGATGCACCAGCTACAGGACAAAGGAGGAGCACACATCACCATTCTGTTTTGTGAGAATTGAGATGGGGCTGGCATTGAGTTCCAAAATGGACTTCACAGATGTAATTTCCAAACAGAAAGCCATACCTTCACCAGCCAGATCCCAGAACAATCTGCCCCCAATCTTTCCTGCTGGGCAGCTGAGACAGCTCCCAGTCGAACAGCGTGGGGTTTCACATGCACACCAGGAACAGTGCCAGCAAACAGGACCCAAGCTTAGAGGTTGGTGCCACCAACAGAGCTCCTGCCTCACATGTCTCAAGGCTTTGCACGTTGCAACACAAACCCTGGTGCCTTTCTAGTTCTGTGGTAACAGCACCAGCAATAGCACATTACTGAAACTGGTATTTCTTGACTTCATGAGAAGACATGAAGGAGCAAGTTAAATACAAAACCAGCCTTTTTTTCCTTTGTCTCAGTAACATAAGTCAACCAAGTTTAGAAATAGATACTAATACAGAATCATACAGAATATCTCACCTAATCCAAGAGGGTGTTTGCACATCTCTCAGAGTAGCCCAATTTTTTTACCATATTTTTGGTAATAAAATTACTGTATCCCGTTCACCAGTGACACAATATATTGAAATATAAAGAACCAAATTTGTACATAAGAAATAGTATTGAAGGCATTTGACAAATCAGGTAATTTTAAATATGAAAAGAGTATTATCTGCTGTTAATAAACTGGTATTTCTGTTCACTGTTTCCTCAAGGCTTCACTGTAGTTATTTTAAATGTGAAGTAAAATGCATAAGAAGAATAAGATCTACTACATACAGACTCTTGATCTACAGACAAAGTATAGCCCTTATCTTACTGAAAATTATGAAACCTCTTTTAAAATAACAACAACAACAACAACAACAATAATAATAATTATTATTATTCCAGTGTTACTTTGGAAAAATCTAACTTACAGGCTTGAAAGCTTTGTCATGCAGCAAGTCTATTAGTCTATATACTTGGGAATACCCCTCCTGCACTCCTACAACAAAGCTATAAAGTCATGCTATATCATTTATTGTTAAAGGGTTGCATTATGGAGAACTGCCACTTATCAAATCTCCCGCAAGATACTTTATGTCCATCACGTCTCTGATGAGGTTTTAAAGAAATTTGTAATTCCACAGATGATTTGGCTCCCCACGGAAATCTGTAACATCTGTAATTAACTCACTGAAAGAAAACATGGATGATTTTACACATGAAAGAATTAGTAGGCAAAATATGACCAATGTGCAGTGCTAGCATTAGTTATCTAATTTCAATTTGTCAGAGGGATTGCCTGTAAATTGTACACCATTTCTAAGTAAAACTGTAAGACACATGAATGCACAATGAGCTCGGGTAGATGGCTTCTATTTTCTCTCCTTGCCCACAAGATGTATTGTTATTATCAATTGTTATTATGAATACAAACTTCCACCTTACAGACACTACCAACACTTACTATGCAACTTTCGATTAGATTGGTTTGTCTTTAATATATATTCAGCTCACTGATGTGAGTGCAGTGATCCCAAACAAATTCTGCATTCAGATTACTCTGCAGAGCTATGCCAGCAGAGCAGATGAAGCTAAAATAAGAAATTTGCCTTACTTTGATTTAAAATAAACCACTGGCATTGAAAGGTAGACTTTTAAACTCTTTGCAAATGGTACTTTGCTAGACAAATGCACAGTCGTATATAGAGATGCACAGTAATTTGTCAGTAGAAGAGGATGCAGCAACACATCCTATTTATCTCAAAGATAAACCTTAATATGAAGAGCCTTTAATGTTTATCAGGGGTAGACAGTTCTAGTAACTTCTTAGTACATAGATCTGTAAACTGTAGTCAGAGCTTCTCCACTCATCACCATGAGTACAAATAATGCTTTGTTTGCAATAGCAGTGACTTGCTATTGCCCTCATCTACATCCCAAAGGAACACACAGGACACCCTGGCCAACACATTAGGGATTTGATCTTCAAAAAGATTTCCTAAAAATTTCACAGGAGTTCATACTAATGATACTACTGTCCTTTCGCAAGACAGTTTGGTTTACAATTCAATCAACTCTCCATTTTCCTAAGAATTATATAAAGACAATGGGAATTATTCTAAACATAAAAATCCTAGCTACATTTTGAACCCATGCTGTCCAGCAGCATCAATCTCAGAAGTAAAATGAATAATCAGAGTAAGATCTGCTACATACAGACTCTTTATCAACAGAAATTCTAATGAGTATAATAGCTTGTTCTACTTAAATATTTCTTACAAACTTTTTCTTTTGCAAAGAACTGCATATTTTATGACTTTATCAACACATGATCACTGACAGGTGGTTAAACAATAAAAAACCAGTTACAGTGGTTACTGTCTTAGATAATCCATTACTGCCTAGAAGAGATCCTTTTTTGCTCTCCTGCTGTCACAGAACAAGTTCTGTTTGAGTTAGGGAACAGATCTGACTTAAAACTATGCCACTAAAGAGAAAATTCCTTTTAATCCCTAACTCCCCTAATTAACTGCAGCCAACCAACACCCAGTCTGTCACAGAGGAGTGCAGAATAAAAGTTAGTGGCTTAAATACTTTTCCAGTAGCTGACATTTAATATAAAAAGCAATATTCCATTTAATTTTCTATTATCTCCAAAACATTTCTACCACTCTTCCCCCAGAATAATTGCTGTGTATTATTAGGTTATTGCCATTAACATGAAAAACATCAACTCATTATATTAACCACATAGCAAAAAAAGATCCCCTGGCTAGTATATAAAAATGCTTTTTCGATATAGGTAGTAATAATTAAGCTAAAAGTACATTACTCTTGCAAACAGGATTTATCTGAAAAACTAAAATGAATAACTATGGGATATTTACCCTTCCCTACCAATAAACCTTCCTGCTCTTCAAGCACTTGCAAAGTTTACATTTAGAGTATTATCAAATTAGCCCAAGATCTTTGTGGGATTAAAGTTACAGTTTCAGTATTTAGGATGACCTTGTCATTAGTTCAGTAATACTGCAAATTCAAAAAACATTCACTGTGTCATAATGTAATGCCAACTTGTCTTTTTTTCATTTACATGCTCAGCTATATTTGTAAAAGCCCCAGATTACATGATCATTGCAGACTGTGTATTGTCCAAAACCATAGCAGGTAGTCAGAAAAAAATGAGAAGAAAAAAATCTGAATACATACAACAGAATTTAAAAGGTGGAAGAAACTGAAGAATCAGAAGTATGGGAGGAATAATTAAAGTCAAAGCTGGAAGGGGAACCCTTAAAATCAACTATGTAAGCAATTGTAAAGAACCCTTGAAGTAAAATTTCTGTTCAGGGTATATTTACAATGATGACTACTTTTGGACTGTATGAGATGTACTGAAAGCTTTGCATGTAACTTTTCTATCTGACTGGCAATTATATCACATACATATATTACGGCAAAGAAATGCTGAATACTTTTTACCTTAAGAGCTGCAAGACATAATTTGGTTCTTCCCATGTCTCACATTTTTGTGTTCTTTGAGGATTTTTCATCCCTTCAAGGTTTCTTTTAAGTAACAAAAATTGCTTTACATCAGCTATAAAGCATGTTGCAATCTCTTGTGGAAGAAAGTGGTTACAGTGCCACCGTGCACAAACCTGCACGAATTTGCTGAAGTAGCACTTTTCCTTCTAAACAACAGCCTTCAGTTACACTATCACCATGAGACATGCTGAGTTCCACCACAAAGAAACCCACACGATGTACAGCGCTGACCTCTACCAGTTCCAAATTTGAGGTGTGGAATGCAGAGCTGTAACAGAAAGCTGGCTTGCAAAAAAAGAAGCAACTACTGCTTGTCTGAATTTATTCCTATCCAATCAGCAATGAATTTTCACCAATTTCACCAATCCAGTAAACTTACTAGGTTACTGTTGTTTACATTAGAGGAAAACCCTAAGAAATCACTTTTCTTAAAACTTGTAGCAATTTCAACTCTTGGTTTTAACCTGAGGATGCATTTTTGAGTTACAGTATTCTTCAGGCACACAGCTTTTAGTTAAAATAGCAACAGTCCTCCTAAACCATGGAAGAAACAATTCCTGCGTTCCAGGAAACTGGTTTGATTAAAAGCAGTGCAGTGACACCAAATTCTTAAAGAGTAATTATTTAAATATGTGCATGCACGCTACAAACAGTGACCATATTAATTCCAACAGAATGCTGTCTCATTGTCTCTGATCTTCCAAATTCCACATGTAAGAAGTAGCAAGATACACTGGCATCAAAGACACACCTATTCTAGAAGAGGAACATTATTTTGAAATTTTGCTAAAACAAATGTCAGTTAAGAAGCACTAGCACTTAGGATGTGCTATTTAGATTTGAGAGACTTGGACAGTAAGTGGCTTTCTGGTACTGAGAGTGCTTGGTATCAGCTCAGTATTTCTAAGTGCTTTGTTCTTTCAGAATATGTAGAAAAACACTCTTGAATAAAAACGATTTCATGTTTCCAAAATTTTCTGCACAAGTCTAAAGGTGAAAGGCAAGGTTTCTGAAGTTTCTTTAAATGAAACTTCCACTCTGGACACTGATACACTGACAAAGAATGGATTATATAGTCAAAGCTTTACTTTCTTCTAACCTTTGCTCTGTCAGTTCTGGAAAATTCAGATCTCTGTGCTGGTTTGCATATTTCTGACCTCTGCAATAATACTTTGGCACTGCTGGAGGAAACTGCATGATCAGACTAAACTGAGAAGCTAGAGAAAAAAGGTCACAGATTTCATTACTCCTCAAATAATGGTGCAGTGTGCACATAAAAACTTGAACTGGTACAGAGACACATGCAAAAAAGGTTAAAGTTGTTTAAACTGACTCTTCCAAATTTACAAGTATAAAATTCAGGTCAAACACACGCTTCTATTTTAGACAGAACCTCAGCTACCATTAAAAAAATTACCTATTTGGAAATACATTTGAAAACCTCCACCCAGAATGTGAACTGAAAATGAGATTAGAAAAAACCCATGCAAGGCATTTACCAATGCATAATTAAAGGTTTTGGATAACCACATTTATTAGCAATTCTGGACACGTTTGGTACCTGTATCTGTGCAACAAAAAAAAATTAAAAAAAAAAAAAAATCCACTTTTTAGTTAAGGTGTGGAGTTTTTTGGAAGAGAAACAGGTACTGCACAAGCTTCCCTCACACCTAAAAGAGTTTAAAAAAACCCCCGGGGAATACTAAGTAATTTTGACAAAGAAAGAAGGGAAGAGAAATTAAACGCATTAAATTACAAAGAGAATCTGTCTACTCACTTCTTTTTTCTTTTTTCTTAAATTTTCCTTTCTTCTTGCCGTGCTCCTTTTCATCATCAGATACTATATCTGGAGGCTCATGCAAGCTGTCGTGAGGCGGTGAAGGCTCACCGGTGCGGTACAATCCAGGGAATTTGGTGGGACTGATCTCTTCGGAGCTGGGAGTCCGAGCGAGGCCCCCGCTGTGCTCTACCCGCCGGTGCTCGCTGGGGCTGCTAGTGGGGGGCAGGAAGCACTCGGTCATTCTGATTCCCCGGCAGCAAAGCCAAAGCTTCTGTTACCTGTCCATCACACCTGCCACGGGGAAAGCAGAAAGAAATCCACGCTATTTTAAGCAATGAGTTTCAGAATGCCTTGTTTAGAGCTCTGAAATCACAAACAATACTTTCTGCAATGAACGTTCCAACTTGAGCCAAGACACGTAGCATCAAGTACCACAACATCAGCTCAGCGCCTGCAGAATCTGTTCATTAACTCCTTAGCCATATCAACATGAGAGCTGCTATTCAAGCCATTTCTCTTTTGCAACACATAATACATATATTAAGAATATTTCAATAGCTGAAACAATCCTTACAAAATGCGCATAGGCATCTTGCATACTGATCGGCAAAATTTACTACCAAATAGTTAGCTAAGTTTAACTTTTTGACATAAAATAGATTTGTCTGGAAGCTCAAAGTGTTTGTGAGCACTGCCCTTAAGGCAAAGATCATTTCCATCTTTCTCAAGCATATTTTATAGATGCAAATAAGAACTTGCCTAGCCTGTTGCAATAAAGGGGAAAAAATAAAATAAATAGTTAAAGCCAATCCATCTTTTAATTATGCTAATGCAAATTAAAGAGGGTAAAAGAATGACAATTAAGTTTTTTTTATACAACAACTTCACCTTTGAAGAGGCTATATCAGGTCATCTGCACCCAGATGCTGCTACATTGTTTGCTTCAGTGTTATGGACAAATAAATACTAATAAAAAAATTACTGAAGGAAGTGAGTACATACATTCTCAGCAGCAGAATTTGTAAGCAAAAATACCTCCCTAGCACAGAAAAAAATTCAGAAATTCCACACCACAAATACGCTGTATGGGACATTATACCTGTGGAGTCCACTTGGCTGAATTTGGCCCCTTGTGTCTAAACGGTTGCAAAGGATTTTGCTGTATTTTGTTATGTTTTTAAGTGATCTCAAACACTCCACAGCCATGTTTATTTGATACTGTGTTTAAACAAGTAAATGGTATGCTCAAACGTGGGATTTTACAAAAAATGTCTGGGTATCTAAAGCTTCAGAGTTACACATATCAAAAAAGGTCAAAATTTTCAATTATGTAAGTGTTTTCAATATTATCAATGACAAAGACTGCCCATACTATTGCATCTCATCTGAGTAGCAGAATGATCTGTAAAATTCCTGCACAGCACCTGTTTGCATTTCATCACAAATCCCTCAGCCCGGCTCCAAGAAAAACAGAACCCAAAACACCCTATCAACAGCTGCTAAAGAAAGACTTATTAGAAAAGTACTTCAATAATAACTCACGGAATTAAATTAGAAATGTTACATACAATTTTTTTAAGTGAAAAGGATGGAACCCCAAAATCAGTCCACATTTAGATTGGACAAGGTGGGCGAGTGCCCAGAAGGAAAGAACAGGGTCATTGCAAAGGCACGGAACCACCACCCTGGAAAATGAGGATGCACAGGCTTTGCCTCTGGAGCTCAGCAGAGCTTCTGGGATTAGGATAGACTTAGCCCCTACATTCCACAACACTCTTTAGCAGTATTACTCAACTCCTGGGGTTTTATTTACAGGTTGGTAGCACAAAGAAAAAAATGTAACATGGAATTGTGTTCTGTCAGGTTAATAATTATATGTGTCCAGCCAAGTGGGCTTTGGGATGGTTGGGTTTTTGTGGTTTTTTGGGGGGTGGGATTTTTTATTTTAGTTTTTTAATTCTCATCCTTCAGCTCTCTGTATGCAGATCAGAGTGAAATTTTCATGTATGTATGCAACAGTATCACACTACACAAGATCATTCACAGTGCTTATGGAAATTATCAGTTACTCGGATCAGAATTTGAATAGGGCACAGTAAGACAGAATTATGATGAGAAACAAAATATTCATGAGGTCTTTTAATACTGTTCATTCTTTATTCTGGCTAAAGCAGAGACACTGGCTAAAAGTAAAGACAATGCTGTATATTTGTAAACGCAGCAAATTAAGACTGCACTTACATTTCGTATTTTTTTATTTTATGGCTTTGAGAAGTATTACTTTCCTATATGTATAATTTTCTAGACCTCTAAATATGGGAGAAATTCTACAATGTTCAAATTATATCAAGACCTACCAGCAGAATGAGAACTTTTAGGCTTACTGCAAAAACCTCTTCCACTTTTACTAATGGATGTTAATGTATTACTGTCATCTAAATCTGCACCTTTCCTCTCACTTTCACAATTTTTTTTCTGACACAATAAATGGTGAGACTGAAAAAAAATCAGGCATCTTCTAGGCATTTGGAGAAGGAACATTTCCAAGAGACTCACTCTTCTGCCAACTTCTCCCTCTCTCAGACTTGACCCTTTCTTCCCAATCTGTTACTGCTGCAGTCCTGCCTCTGCTCTGCAGCAGGCTCCTTCCTTCAAGCTGCTTCTCCTCACCTGTGCATTTCTCATCTGTCAGGAGACTTAAGGCCTCACTGCTGCCACATGAGGAAGGTCATACTACTCCCCCCACTAACTCTCCCCTGCCTCCAGTTCCAGGGAGTTTGCCCTCGAAGGCCCCTTTGTGAGATGATTCAAGTTGCTGGCTGCTCCAACAGGCTTCTGCTGCTGAGCTGGCACGTGGCAGAGCTCAGCATGCACTAAGGATGAAAAGCAGAGAAGTGGCAGAACCACAGTGACAGGAGGGCAATCTCCCTCTTTGGGCAGCTCTGTTTTGTGATTTTGCATGCAAAGCTGCATCTTCTCAGATCTCAGTTAATTTGCAGTATCTCTGTCGCAACTTCAAGCTTCAGTTCCTTTACCACCCAGTGTCAGTACTCCCCCAGTTCTGTCCTCAGTACTCTTTTTCACCCTCAGTGTATCACACACAACATGATCTTCATCTGCTTTTGTTTCTGTGACCTAAGCTGAGTCTCCCACTTTCCCCTCTTCTTGTTCTTTATTCAGGTGGTTGCTACTCTCCTGCTGCACACTGCCTCCTTGTAGATAAAGGGGTCCCTCTTCTTCCTGTTTCTTCTATCTGATTAGTTATCAGTTCCCGTTTCTTCCTGGATGTTGTTCTCTGCTGCAGTCTTTTGTTTTCTCATGGTTATCTACCTCATCTTCTCACCCTGTCCCCATTTCTCCTACTGGCTCTCAGTCTCTCCCTAAGCCACAAGAAGTCACCTTCTTCCTTACCCCTCTATCAACAGGACACTCCTTGACTCCCACCACTTCTCATTCACTCGATATTTGATCTTTCTTCCACAGGAGCCACAAATGTTACCAGACAGCACCAGACAGTTTCTCACAGTTCAAGCACCTCCTCGGCCCAAGCTGCTTATTTCAGTACTCCCAAAATGCAGTTTCTTGGATCATCTTCCTGCTCAGCATTGAGCAAAGCCTTCAGAATAACTGAATGCCAAAAATAAGCCTTCACTGAACATGTGCAGAATTGTGACCTTTCCTCTATCTCCCAAGGAAAGACTAAATTATAAGAGATTTTAAACATGGAAAGAAGGTATGTCTAACACAAACACCTCCCCATGATGCCATCACCATCTTTCTAAACCATACACCAAGCATGGGAAAATGGGTTGAGAAAAGGAAAGCAGATGCCTACATAGGAAAAATAATATGGTTTTCCAAGCCTCATTTTTGAAAATAACCAAACTCTCTGCTAATAGGTCTCACTTGTACCAGTGTATCATCTAAGTCAGCAGGAACACATTAAAGAGAGGCATACTCTGAAAGACCAAACTCACAGCATTTAATTCTGTACAGAAGGTTCCATTATTTCTGCTTTGCACTGAGACTACTATGACTTTCTGCCTTGTAACCAATTGCAACAGCAGAAGCAAATTAGAGCAGGTGATTTCATGCACAGATGTTATTTTGCAAAGTTGCTGCACGGAATGAAGTACACAGAGTGTTTCTGCAACAAGCATTATGCAAGACCACATCTGAAGCACAGTGGGTGTCCCCAGGTCATTCCATTTTGGCACAAAGACATCTTCTGAATATCTGGGTGCTACGCTGAAAATAGTCCCAAGTCAGTAATCAAAGGATGGAGGCAGAGCGGGGGACACACACTCAGCTACCAGTACCTGCTCTGTTGCAACTATGCAAAAGCAGGGCAGAGAGCACAGCAGTACCTCATCACCACAGACCTTCGGTCCGAAAGATCTGAACATGTGTGAAGAACCTGACATTACTTGAAGAAATGAGGCACACTGGATTTGGACAAAAGTTATCCTCATAACCAACGCAGTTCCACTTTGGAAAGTAATGAACCATAAGAGGAAAGAATAAAAACTATCACTTGTGGTCTAAGTACGTCAAAACACTTCAGAAACCATGAGTGCTACTCCTATCTGTGGAGACTTTTGAGTAAGGTGAGCAGTCCAAGTTAGAAGTTATTCATCAAGACTATACAGGGCCTGTGTCACATCTAAATTCTGTATCTATTGCATTTTTTACAACATACTGAAAAACCTAATACAAATCACTGCTTTCACTTGAGCACTTCTTAGACTGAAATGCTGCCATGCAGTCAAATGTCAAAATGACATCAGAGGCCATCTGTTTCATTTAACAAGCAGTAGCCATGTACAAAACCAGTGCCCTTTCCTTTCTTTAATAAGGCAACATGGCCATGAAAGAAGATGGAATAGGAAAGCACTTCATTTAGGCAGGCAAAGCAAGTTTAAAATTTCACAAGTCACGAGTAATCACACAAACACAGCATTAAGTAACTCCCTTATGAGTCACACACTCTCCAGACTGGCAAGAATTAAATGCTCAAGAAGGGACTTCACAAACATTTTTGAATAAAGAAAATAAAATACAAACTGTTCAGCAGCATACAGCTCTGATTACCTCAGATTACTTTACAAGATACGTGATCCTATCACAATGTTAGAAAATTTACTTCAAAGGAGAGTGTGTAATCATACAATTAAGTCACACAGGAGCAAGTTGTACATTTTTCAGAAATAATGCCAGCATCAGATCAGCTCTAAAAGTAACACAAACCGCATTTGTGTGTTTTCTCACTTACTGTAGGCGAATAAAGTCTGCCACAACCATAGCACCATCCAAAGTATTTCAAGTTGTGCTCTGAGAGTCCATACCAGCTCAGAAGGAGGGATATACAAACACACAAAACTACTTGGCTGTCCACAATCAGTGGCTATCCGTATTTGAGTAGACTCTTGGAGGAGCCAGCTCACATTTAGAATATGCAGCTGTATCCAGGTTACTGAGGGTATTCCAGCTCTTCAATAATCCATCCAATTAAGAGAGAGCCAGTCTTAAAATAAGTAATTAAATAATACCCTAGACATTTTAGAAATATCAGAAACAAGGTTTCCAATTCCATTATGATAAAGTCTTATAACTGCATGAAGATAAAATCTCCAGATATATGGTAGCATGGCCTTTCGAGTTTGGATGGCTTCAGGGAAAACAGTATTACAGTCCCTAGCCTACAAATTCTGTAGAGCTCCATCAGGATGCAATTCACAGGCCGTTTCCAACAGCATCTTGGGATAAACAAAAACTGGGTCCCTGGGGGCGAGGGGGGTGTTAAGAGCTCCAGGCAGTGCACACCAGAAAAGAGACTGACCGCAACTGCCTAGGAAAAGCCCCTGTCCCATGACTCTGTCCCCTGCTCTGGCTATACTGTCACACTGCCTGTTTTGTCGTAACGTCCTATTTCCCTGGTGAGGCATGATGGGACAATTTACATCCTACTGTTTGTTCCAGAGCAAGCTAAAGCAGGTAATCTAAGAGAAAAGCCTAAGCATGTTTTTTTATAGAGCAACAACCATAGCTTTATACACAGGTTACACAAATTATGGCATCTGTGACTCCCATGCTCGTTCCAGTCCTTCAGCAACATCCCAGCAAGCCCTGCCACGTCTTTCCCCAGCTGAATCAACTGCCATGGAAGCAGTTTCAAAGCAGTGCATTACATTATGATTATAACCACACATGTACGAGGCATTTTTGGAAATAGCTGGACAACTAACCAGCTGTTTAATTGCTTTACATGGCAACTTTCTCAAGTAACAAGCAGAAGGCCTGGGCTCCACATCACAAGGCAGGTGGGCACCGTAACCAGGCCAGACTTCTGCAGGAGTATCTTGACTAAGCAATCACCTGCATTGCAACTGCTACTGCCCACCCTAAGAATAATTTCTCATTCTTCAAACTTCTTGGGAATGTGTTGGTTCACTGTTTAGGATTCTCTATTTTTACTCTCTGTGAATCCTGCTTCTAGTTCCCATGGTTTGGTCATTAAAAAGTAATCCAATATCTCAAGTAATAGTACTCAAGGCCAGTACACTAGTTTCCCACTCCATGATTTAGTCCCATTGCTTCCTAGGCTTAGTCCCTCTCTGGTAGATTCTTCATTCCCCTCTCCTGCAGTCCAGTTCCTCCACCACCAGGACTGTACCTCACCTATCTCAAAACCCCCTCCTCACCAACCAGACCTGCGCAATTCCAGTTTCACCATTCCTTTTCTCCACACCCAGTGTCTCATCTAACCTCACCTCTTGGCTGCTCACTCTTTCCCAGGTTTCCCTCGCCACCCTGTGTTTCTCCCACACTCACTTCTAATCAAGACTTCTGAAAATTATGGGCCACACACAAGCAAGGTAATCCAGGAGGTCTTTTCCAGCCAAATTTAGGTTTCCCCTGTAAACTACAACTAACAAGAAAAAGGTTTGCCTCATTACCAAAATATTTGTTATTACAGAAAAGAGACATTTTTTTCCTGCTAGATGAATTCTCAGAAACAGTTTGAAGAATTTGGTTAGTGCTTTTTGTTTAAATTTTTAAATACCAGCTGCTGAAACCCAACTTTTCAACCCAAATGAAAATGTAGTAACTTTTGATAAGAGCTGAACTACAGAGAGCTGCATTGAATATTACCAGCTGTCCTGCTAACACAGCAAACCCTCCTATACTTCGGAAAAATACCATACTGTGCAACATATGTAATACCCATTACTGTTTAGACTAGCCTTAGAATTATTCCTGCTGTGACAACCTTGCCCCTTCTCTCCTGTCCACCTCTCCAAATTCCCCCTTGTACCAGCACTAATGCTTGTAAAACAAAACAGAAAATTTTACTTTCATCACTTAACAGAGGAAGGCAGGAAAACACAACAAAAGGTGTGCAGTTTACTCTCTTATCACTATAAAAACAGTATCACCAACAGGTTTGTACTTGGAACTGTATGCAAATTCTTTCACAATTCCAATTTCTGACAAGGCTTTGGAAGAGTTGTCTAATCCCTGGTCAGTAAAGGTCTGCAGCAAGTTGCATAGCAACCAATGATTTAGCAAATTAAGACAAATATTTATACTTTTATCAGTTCCTGGGCTGGGTTTATTTACTGACTAATTCCCCTTATCAGAGATTTCACCTACAGCATTATTCAGTCACATTGCAGTACTTGAAAACAGACAACTTGAGAACAGCTGTCAATTTAGTAGAGTCAGTGAAAAAACCAAAACATCCTAAACCTGACTGTTGAGCTGAATGTACTACAAATGCTGTTAAAAGAACAAGTGTTATTCATCAGAGTGAAAAAAAATCAAAATGAAACCAAAGATGGATTTGGCATAAAATATTTTACTGGAGTTTTAAGTTTCTGTTATTCTTTCAAGAGCATCTACAGACTACCTGTGACAGAACAAACAATAGAGAACGGAATCTAGTTTTCCAGAGGCTTGAGCTCTGTGCACTCAGTGCCATCACCCAGTTAAAAACATCTAAGCCTATAAAAAGCCGAGTTTTGGGTTTTGTGAGGTCTTTTTTTTAAGAGTGCGCTAGCTAACACATACTAAGATGCTAGAAATGACAAGGGTAAACAGCAATTATTACAGACCCTTTGCTCTGGATTTAACACTGGTAACAAAACTGGGACACACCAGAGGCACGTAACATAATGCACTGCCACTTCTGCAACAGCACTAATGCACCTGGAAACGCCACAGCGGCAGTGGAGATGCAGTCACACATCGTGAGGCTCCTGGCAGCTGGCAGAGTGTGGAAATCTTGGGAAAACAGTCAGCTGACATGTACAGGCAGACGCCGCTGCATTACCATCACCTTTCCTACCTGTGCCAAGCACAACAAAACCAGAACTGATGTGCCCCTGTACAAACAGCACTTAACTGGTGCCTGCTGGTTTGTCCTTCAAAAGCCACTTGCTGCCACCCACCAGCACAGAGAGTTCCATACAGACAAAGCCCTGCCTCTCTTTGTCAACTGCATAAACGTGCTTAATACGTGGAGGGAACGGCAGAGCATGCATGCTGCCTGTAGTACTGCATGCTGAATCCAGACAGTGTTCCTTTTTTATCTAGTACCGAGATATTATCTTTCAGACTGGATATAGAAAAATCAATTAGAAGTACCATTGCTTCTTCACCAAATTGGCTGAACTGTGATCATTATTTTATTCACAGAACTTTTGAACATCATCAAGTTAATTTTACAGAAGTGCCTTCATAATCCTTTAACTGTGAGGTCAGTAGAAACTATTTGGTTTACCTTACCAAAGGCAAAGAATATTCAATTCTAAGGCCTTATCATTCCCAGAAATAAGCACTTTTTGAAAGTATACTGACACACAAACCTTTCGGGTTAAAACACTGACAATTAAATTTCTTACACTTCATGTTGAATTTTTGCCAACACGGATGAAGAGATCTATCAATTATGGGCCATCACTTGAACTGACAACTCTGCAACGTAAGGAGAAACTCAGAACAGCTTTGCTTGGATCTCTTCAAGCGATACACCATACAGATGATCAGTTTCCATGTATGATTTTTTTTTCATGTTTAAAACCCTGCATGTTCCAATGTAACAGGCAAATCATATACAACTTTTCATGAGTATTAAACAGAACTACAGTGGTTGAGATAAAATCCATTCTACCATAAGATCAGAAAGGAAAAGTAAAGAAAGACTTTCATCTAGAAAAGCTGGTTACATTAACAGCTTCTCTGATTATTTTTACTGATTATTTAATAACTATTTCTATCTGCTACTTATTTTTAGTGATTACTTGATAACTATGTCTATCTGCATTACCTTTGTTTTTGGCTTAAGAGTTCTGTGTATTATCAAGCTAATATCAATGACTGCTGACCTAGAAACCGAACTGAAAGGAAAGTCTCCTCCTTCTGCTTTCAATGGTTGTTTCACTAGGCCCACTTTGAGTCAAATCAAGTGCAGGATGGGTTGTACAGAAACATTTCCTTAACTTAGCTATAATGATAGTAGTGTATAATTTCCGTGCTCCCAGTACAGCAGTTTCTAACAAACCCTTATTATAGATGCAGATTTACCCACTCGGACTTTTTTCTGATGCAGCTTATTTCACTTGGAGATCTGTTCTGAGACATGCCAACAAAATAATTGTTTTGGTGATCCGCATTACGTCTATAGCAGTGGAACCTGCTGGAATAGATGCTGACGTCTGTCAAACTCATGCTATATGGAAAAGAATTTTTTATTTATTTTTAGCATGGTGTGTAAGTTTCTGCAAAAGAAGAAGATATCATCTCCTCTTTCCAGACATACTCCCATCAATGCCAGCGACAACTTTTCATCAACACCACTTTCAGCAAATTTCTGAAGTTTTAGTTATTTTTTCCAGTACCATATGTGGAGATGGGATTAACAAGTTCTGTTTTCCACGTCTGCCCCAGATTCACTCAGTACCCCAGGGGAAAGTCAATTTAAATATCTACAAGCTCAGCAGATTATTAATTATGATTAACATTACCACCTCCAGGGCTGAGATGTTGCAAAATGTCATGCATGTGAACACAGAAAACATTCACAGACACATCCAAGGCAAGGTGTGGCATCTTGGGACAGCTGCTGGTCTCTGCAGAGAATGGCTGGGAAGTAGGAGTCTGTCACCCACTAAAATGCCAATTGCTGAAACAGCAGCAGGACCCACAAGGTCACAGTATTTGTCTTCTACACCAAATTACTCAGCCAAACAGCCTTACAGGAAAACTTACAGAACACTAGCCTTCTAGAAAAATGTATAAACATCCTCAGAATTTACATTCACATACATTGTCTAAAACAGGCTTCATTCAGTTCAGTTTGAAGCATTTACTGCAGTAATTTTCAGCAATCCCATCTCTTGAGAGTATCACAAAAAACCTTCATACCTTAATAAATACACACTGATTGATGTTTTCAACTTACTTGTGAAACATAATAAAAATGAACTGAATAATAACACAAATAAGACACTAAAAATATCTATGCTTCACAGATGGAGGAAAAGTTCAGAAATTGACAGCACAGGACCAAAAAATTTCTGACTGCCTTTCCCAAATCTGTTGTGTAGCCTTGTCTAAACACAAGTCATGCTGCTTTAATTAAAACTAGAGTATGCAGTTTAATGGAAGTGCCAGTATATGTAAGACAAAAGATAGTCATTGTTCAACCCCTCACCAGAAAGAAGGTAAACAACCTCCATGAATACAAGGCAATTTTGGGAATCCTTGCACTTAAGCAGTAGAGCCCAGCAAATGCAATCACCAACTGAAAATACCCATTTACTGTACCCATTACTGTTCCAATGATACTAACCACAAACTTCTCTGACACACATTTGTGTATCTTTTAGATGTCTTCAAAGTTTGACTGAAATAACATGTTAAAACCTTACTTACTAAAGAATTTATAAAGAACACGCAACCAAAAGAAGACAACAGAAATCTGCAAGCAAGTTTGATCATGAAACAAATAAAATATAAAATTTCAGCATGCAGAAAGAGTGATGCAGGTCAAACTGATGCAACTTCTCCACTGCTTCTGGGTAAAGTATAGAGATTTTGGCTTATTCAAAGATAGATTTGTGAAAAACAGTGCCAGAAAATCAGTTCTTAATTATCGTGGAGGAACTTACATTTAAATCTACATCTTAGCATGCCAGTCACATTAATTTACTGAACCATCCAGATGGTAACGTAAGAACCCCACATATTCATCACTTCCTCTTTCATCTGGAAAGTTGCATTTCATTTCCTCCAACAACATTTAAAATCCTTTTCAAAAACTCACCTGCTCACCAGTGGTACACAGTGTATAAATTCTGGCGAACTGCAACCCCAGATTTCAGGATTAAAACTTCAGAAGCATGACCTATGAAAGATCTCTGCATCTAAAATTACCTTGCAAGTGGCCAGCACAAAGAAAACTTAGAGAATTTATAAAGATTAAAACATCTAAAGAACAAGAAAAGCTAAAACCATCAGACTGAAATAATCCAGTGAGTTTCTGGGTATATCTATTCCATCACTTGGTATTTTTTTCCCCGCAAGCTCTTACATTTTTAGTCCATTCAATCAATTAAAAATATCCCATAAAATATGAAGAGCTCTTTAGGCTATCTTAAAAGAACAGCATCTCCTTTGAAGCCACTACAATTGAAAATTAAAAGGGGAGATGAAACTTATCTTCGAATCCAATTAAAAAAAAAAAAGGTATTCTAGGTTTTGAAGATTAGAATTATGCTTTTATATAGCGTTTGGTTCACAATATTAAAATCAACTGGAGTTAAGAGTATTACAAATATAGTAAAACATCTGTCAACAGTTATCTTTTATCAGCAACTATAGACTAAATTAATAGACTCAGTATTATGTATGTGAAAGCAGTGTATTGGACATAGGAAAACAGTAACTGAAAATTATGGACTTCCACAGTAACATGGTAGAAAACTACTACTAATACCATGAAATGAGTTTCACTGCTGGCACGTTTAGCATTAGAATTTACATTTAGCATTCAATGTAATTCATGCTAAAATCAGTGAAAATTTATTTTCATGGCAACATCCAAAAACACTCTGCACCTTGACTGGTGATGCTCACATTTAAAAAACACAGCCGGCCAGGCTAGAAATGTTAAAGTAGCAACAAGCCTCATTACCAGGGTAACTTAAATTTCACAAATTACAGCTTCAAACTCTTAGGTGTAACTCCTATTTTACAAAGTTAGGCTTTTGTCACTGTGACATCTTTTTTCACAAGTGTCAAGTTAACAGTATTATCATCGTACATTGTGTTTTTACAAACCTTGCATGCAGCTCAAGCTCTGCTAGTACCAGACATCTATGTTCAGGCCCAAGAGCTCCTTTCTGTCAGATGTCTTGCTCTCTAGCCCAAAGCTCAGTTACTTGTAATACAAAAAGCCCAGGGACCCTACTGAACTGTAAAGCAGGAAGCAAACTTCATGAGCTGCCTTAACCTAGATCACAGAAACACATGAAATTTCCATACTGCAGAGGACAAAAATGAAACAAAAATACATTTTATCTATACATAGCTCTATGAATTAACTCGAGTGAAGAGTTATTCACTGCTAACAAATGTACAAAACAACCAACCCAAAACTAAATTTGCGTTCCTTAAAATAATTTTCAGTTTGGTCCAAACTTGCATTCTGATTCGGAATGTCAAACCTTAGCACTGAGCACTCGCTCCCCACTCTTCCTCTACAGCAACCATCTGGCCGTTCCCACCTCATGCAAACAGCCATCACTCATTCTTTTCTTTCCTTGTGTGCCTCCTGAGACCAGAATAGCCAGTCTAAAAAAGCTCTATTCCTTGTGGGCAAAGAGAAGAATAAAGAAGGCAGCGTGGCAGTGAGAAATCTGCAGCTACTTATTGGGAAGCTGCTGCCCCTTCCACTGCAGGGAAGCAGAGGGCAGGACCTACTTCCATGAAAACCCTGATCCCCCAGCAGCCCAAATAGCACATCTCTGCACCTTTAGATAAGGTCTTTCTCAGTGCTGTGCTCCGTGTCGGGCTGTAGCTGACAAGAATCATTAAGCCATTCCCTGCTTCCTCCAGAGAAGACAGCAGGCTGGATGGACACAAGCCAGGGATTGTCTACCAGATCATACCATAAATTAATGTGTAACACCAAGGACCATAAAGCTTCTTTTAAAGAAATGTCACAGCTGCACTTTTTATTTATTGCTTTATTATTATAAAAGTTGTGTTTATTAAATAATAAGTTGCTAAATTTTAGTCTGGATGTTATGCCAAATCACTTCTGGAAGAAATTGGGACATCTTCATTATCTGTACTTTTGTCTACTTAGTATAACAGGAGCTACACAATGAAAAAATACCAAATCATATTCTCTATTTAAACACACCTTATTTAATTAGCAAAGGAAATAGTACCTGTAGGTAGTGAACAGATCACTCTAAATACTGTGATTCCATGTTTTTGAACTTGTAGATCTCAGTCTCCCATGCATACTTGGAATTCATCATTAGGCAAGAAAAAGAGATGCATACTACTTTTTTATTGCACAATTAGTAATAAATAACACTAGGGACACCAGTTATATTTCCCAAATATTTTTGGTCAGATATATTTTGTTTAGGTATTAACTTTGGTTTTTACTTTCTTATTATCCACTGGAGCCACTGTACTTTGTACTTATCTTTTTCACATATTCTTCCCTACTAGTTCAAAATCATCCCAGCACTTCACTGATGCAACCTAAATAAAACATTTTTTCCTAGTACATTATCTTCTAGTAACAGGACAGAATAAACCAGAAGCTCTTTGGATATATTTGAGCTGAGTGTTCTGTGAGCTGACTTACTGGATCACCACTCCTTACCTGGGTGATATTACATACATCCCTCCACATCCCACTTCTCAACAGCTGCTCCAGGTAAGCAGTCATCCCCCAATTTCTACTGTAGCCTAAACAAAAGCAGGGACCACTGGACCCCTGCTGCTTTCAGCTTCAGAGATTTGCTGTTGCTGCCACCATGAAAACATCTTTCAGTCTACTACACCTTCACAGCTTCATCCAAATTTGTATTCCCTGATGTCATGCCCAAAAGGTGAGGGATTATTGGGACGGGAAGGATAAGTATGGACAGGAAATAAATCATACCGTTCCTTTTTCTAAACTCAACCTGCATCCTTACCCTTCTGGTTTTGGCCATGGCAGGCAGAAGATGTAAATCATTTGGACAGCAGTCACCCTTCAACACCACCATGTCTGGGGATGTAGCCTAATACAAGTCTCCTACTCCATAGGGTACTTCCAGCCCAATTATGGGCCCATTTGATATATGTTTAAATTTTTTTTGAGCAACAATTTAAACACTATGGTCCATGAGGCTCTGGGGAACAGCAGAAAGAGATGATGAATTATTTAGGTGAAAATCGGAAGTTGGCACATGGCAAACCATGACTAGTTTTAAGGGCAGTGAATCACTCACTGATTCAACATAATCAGACACATTAGTTCAGTGAAAAGCTTAGTAGATTATGCTATACAATACTACAATAACATGAAGGTAAATGTCATACTATATTTGGCATTTTGAGGCCAGTTGCATGACACCAAGTTTTACAGAAGAAAAGCAGATTTGCATTTGTTGCTATTTATTGCTGAACTGTATCATCTTCTATATTAGTCTAAAAGAAAGCCTGTAAGAAACAGCAGTGTTTACTCAAAAATATGCAAACCTTTTCTGTAGGAAAACACAGCTAGAACACATTAGGGAAGTCTGCCTCAAGAGAAGTCTCTGCAGTGGAGATCAGAACCCCAGAGCTCACAAACATCAGCTTTGCTTTAAGCACACCTGCAGAATCAGCCGTGCAGCTCTGACACAAGAACACAGTTATTGCAGTTCCAGGACAATGCAGGCCAGTATAGACATGCACATACAGAAATGGAAATAAACTGACCTGCAGAAAAAGAACATTCTTCCCTGCAGAACCACAGTGACACCAGGGGTTTTATGGTGAAATCCTTACTTTGGGGGAAAGACTCCCCACGAAACCAAACCACAAAATATGCCCTTCCACCCCTGAACACACCTTAACCAAGACAGAAGGATGCCAAAGTTGCACCTGGTGTATTAAAATTTGCAGGCAACGATTCCTATGTTCCATTTCAGATGTGGGAAAACCAAAGAATACGACCCATTCTCTCCAAGACAGAAATGAGGCCCCTGGAACAGGGAATGTAAGGTTCCCTGCTTCTCTGTCATAGACACTCTATTTTTTATAGAATTACCTAGAACATTACAGCAATTAATAATAAATATCGAACACTAAGAAGTACTAAATGCTCAAAACTACAACAGCTTGGAAGGGCTTTTTCTTTATTTCTCTGCAGGAAGGAGCCCCCCAGGAGTGTGTGTTGCACCCACTGTATGGACTATGTAGGGCCCATACTGAACTGAAGAAGCTGCAGGACACATCACTCACCATGAGCTGTGTGCAACACCTCAAAAGACACTCAAACCCAAATCTAAGGAATCACTCTGACATTCTCCTTTAAGCTCATTATTACATTGACATCCATTACAGTCCTTCATCATACCCAGGAGTGCCTTAACACCACCTGAACAGGTGCATTATGGCAGTGCTGAACCTTTTCCAGGTGAGGAACACACTTGAGAGTGCAGTTAGGGCTGTTCTGCTGTGCTGGAACAAGGGACCTGCAAAAATCCACCTGGTTTATGCAACTGGCAAAAAGGCCTTAGCCTGGTTTTTTTTAATTATTACTTCCCATTAAGGATGACCATTAACCTCAGGGACAAGAGGATGGGGGAATCCAAACTAAACCATTCTCACAAACAGACACTTTCAATGTGGACTGTGGCCTTGTTCTTTGCTGCTTGATTTAACATACATAAGCAGTTAAAAATAAGACCTACGTGTTTGCTCATACACCACACACTGCCATATCCCTGGGGGCGTTCAAGGCCAGGCTGGATGGGGCTCTGGGCAGCCTGGTCTGGTGGAAGGTGTCCCTGCCCATGGCAGGGGATTGGGACGGGATGGTCCAACCCGGACCACCCCGAGATCCCGTGATGTGCAGTGACACACACCTGTCTGAACAGCATCACCAGGCAGGGAACGCCATACCCTTAGCACCTGTTACCCACACCAGGCGTGCAGAAATGACAATATCGGTAGATCTCCTGGCTTCTAAGCCGTGACCCTCAGGTGAAGGTAAATGAATAACCCCCGGGTCTGTCCCTCGCCACCGCCACCCCCCAGCACAGAGCCGCAGAGAGCCCCAGGACAGGGGCGGCACAAGTGCCCGTCCCCGCAGGGGCAGGAGGGCCCGGGCCTGAGGGACAGGGGGGGAGCGAGGGGCAGGGGGGGGAAGG
>VXBX01004838.1:1005363-1031672 GCA_013400415.1 Scytalopus superciliaris | reverse complement strand
GGCCGCGCCCTGGGCCCCGCGGCGCCTCCGGCGGGCTCCGGGGGAACGGGAGCGGCCCTGAGCCATGAGCCCTGAGCCCGCACGGCCCTCGCGGGACCCCGGGGCGCCCCGGGGAGAACATCGACTGCAGGGCGAGGGAGCTGATCCTGCCCCGCCGCTCGGCCCTGGTGCGGCTGCAGCCGGAGTGCTGTGCCCGGTGCTGGGCCCCTCCGGACCGGAGGGACACACCGCGCCCGGGGCGGGTCCGGGCAAGGGCAGCAGGAAGGATCGAGGGCCTGGCGCGTGTCTCTCGTGAGGAAACACTGGGAGAGTCGGGCCTGTGCAGCCCCAACACGAGACGGCTGTCCCCCCCAAGCGTGTGAGGGGGTGCCCGGAGGATGGAGCCGGGCCCGGCTCGGGGGTGCTGAGCAGTGGGACAGGAGGCACAGGGAGCTACACCCGAANGGCCGCGCCCTGGGCCCCGCGGCGCCTCCGGCGGGCTCCGGGGGAACGGGAGCGGCCCTGAGCCATGAGCCCTGAGCCCGCACGGCCCTCGCGGGACCCCGGGGCGCCCCGGGGAGAACATCGACTGCAGGGCGAGGGAGCTGATCCTGCCCCGCCGCTCGGCCCTGGTGCGGCTGCAGCCGGAGTGCTGTGCCCGGTGCTGGGCCCCTCCGGACCGGAGGGACACACCGCGCCCGGGGCGGGTCCGGGCAAGGGCAGCAGGAAGGATCGAGGGCCTGGCGCGTGTCTCTCGTGAGGAAACACTGGGAGAGTCNGTGAGGGGGTGCCCGGAGGATGGAGCCGGGCCCGGCTAGGGGGTGCTGAGCAGTGGGACAGGAGGCACAGGGAGCTACACCCGAACATGGGGAAGAGCTTCTTTGCTGTGTGAGTGACCGAGCACTGGAACAGGGCCCAGAGGGGCTGTGGGGTCTCCCTCAGTGGAGATACTCAGGAACGGTCTGGCCACAATGCTGTGCCATGTGCTCTGGGATGGCCCGGCTTGAGCAGGTGGATGGCCCGCTGTGGTCCCTTCTGTGAGTCTGTAATTGTGTCAGCAGTGACAAAGCCGGGCACAGCCGAAGGCGCTGTGAGGTTGCAATGGTCAGAGTGGGCAGTCGGGGAACGCCCCGCGCCGCCAGTCCCGGGCAGGAGCTGACACAGCCTCACAGCTGGGGGCACCGGGGCCGCTTGTTCGGCTCGCGGGGGAGAGCCCTTCAGCTTCATTCTGCATAACAAACTTGACCTTGAGTTGCTGCCCACTCCTCTCTGCCACTCTCTGAAATACGAGGAAATGGAGTCTGGATGCAACTTGAGGCAACCTGTGCCAAGCAACACATCTCCGTGTCAGCGTGCATCCTGTTTACAGTGATGCTGAAAGGAATTTTGTAAATTTTTGCCTCCTACAATGCAAGTTTCTGTTAAGCACCTGCATAATTTGAACCCCTTTCAGGATTCTTCATCAACAGAGGAATTTGTTTCAGCCAGAAGCAGGGCCGATTCATTCCCACAGCCTCAAGCATAATCCCTGGCCTACTGAACACATTAATACTGTGGCAGCGTGCCACCTGCTCCATTTATTCACTTGGGATTCAATGCTGCTTAGTCCCTGTCAAATGAGCTCTTTGTGCCACCTCCTGCAGTAATGTAAAAGGTCCCCCACAGGAATTTGTGCAATTCAGTAGAAGATACAAAAGGGAGGGTGGTAAACACTCTGATTAGTGTTGGAGCACAGGGATATTGTCTCCACCACATTACATAACCATCCAACTTCCAGTCCACCTCCTCCTCTCCAGAAGAAACAGTGTAAGAGCAAGGGCTCATTGGGCTATTTAACTTAACTTGGAAGCTAAATATGTTTCTCTTTGTTATACAAACCCACATCACTCTCGGCAAAAGAAGAATGTTTAGTTCTGCAGCGTTTGGTAGTAATTCAGGATAATTGCCTGTGAGGATCTCCACTTGAAGTGACAGTGGCCAGAGGCTCTCAGTTCTGAAGAATGAGTATTATCAGAGGCCTTTGCCAACCAAAGTTCAAGCACAATGGGCCCATCAGCTAATGAACCCAGAATGAATCTTCTCCCGGTTTTTGAGGACAAACAAGTGATTGTGTGTAGTGCTGACTGTACCAATTTACTGCCGTGTGAAACTCATTTGGATGATTTCTGACTTACAAAACTTACTGTGGTCTGAGGCCAACTTACACAGACCTAGGCACTTTCTTACACCCTCCACATGCCCCACATTCACTCAGTAAATTCTACTACTTCAAGAAAGCCAAGCTGGGGTTAAGTTTGTCTTAGAAAGGCGGTAGTCTCTGTGGGCTGTACCATTCTGGGATAACTTCAGACACGCTGTGTAATTCTCATGAGCAATAAAGGAATACACAGCAGTCACAAAGAAACCAGTTGCCACAAACAGAAACAAACATGAAACAAGAGCCTAAATATACATCAGAAAACCTAGAAGTGGTAAATTAGTTAATGCCTTTGGAGGCAAAAAGTATGCTGTTTGTAGAAAGTAACACACAGCAGGAGAAGAGAGCCAAAGAAAGTGCATGACACTGAACTCTGCCTAAAGTACCCTCATGAGCCGTACTATGGAGTCACAGAATCATAAAATCACAGAATAGTTTGGGCTGGAAGGGACTTTAAAGGTCATCTTGTTCTAACCCCCTGCCATGGGCAGGGACACCTTCCACTGGAATAGGTTGCTCAAAGCCAAAATTCTAAGTTCTATGCAGTAGGAAGGAAGTTTATAAATACTTAAGCAATGAAGAGAGTATAAGAAAATTTGGGTCTTGACCACGCTTACATCTTAGATAGATTTGTCTGTATCCAAGTATGTTTTCCTATGTGAGTAGCACAAACTTTAATGATGTACTGGTGCTTTGGTAAAAGATGTGCCAAGAGAAGGTGGCAAATCTTGGTGCAGCTGTTTCCTTTGCAAAACCCAACAGATACCATGACCAGCAAAAATGTTACATTCTGTGATCAGCACTCCTCTCCATTAGCACAAAGGAGTGCAATGGCACAATGGCAGGTGGGGGAACCCCAATACGGTACCCAGAGAAATGAGCTCTTCCCTGGACTGTCCCAGGACATCAAAAGCAGCATGACCAGCAGGTCGAGGGAGGTGATTCTGCCCCTCTACTCTGCCCTGGTGAGACCCCACCTGGAGTGCTGCATCCACCTCTGGGGTCCCCAGCACAGGAAAGACATGGACCTGTTGGGGCAAGTCCAAAGGAGGGCCATAAAGGTGATCAGAGGTATGGAGCACCTCTTCTATGAGGAAAGGATGAGAGAATTGGGTTTGTTCAGCCTGGAAAAGAGAATACTATGGGGTGACCTAATTGTGGCCTTCCAGTACCTGAAGGAAGCCTACAATAAAGATGAAGAGAGACTATTTACAAGAGCGTGTAGTGACAGGACAAGGGGGAATGGATGCAAACTAAAAAAGAGTAGGTTTAGATTAGATACTAGGAAGAAGTTCTTTGCTGTGAGAGTGGTGAGGCACTGGAATAGGTGCTGTGGATGTTCCATCCCTGGAAGTGTTCAAGACCAGGCTGGATGGAGCTCTGAGCACCCTATTCCAGTGGAAAGTGTCCCTGGCCATTGCAGGGGGGTGGAACGAGATGATCTTTAAGGTCCCTTCCAACCCAAACCATTCTGTGATTCTATGACAGCCATCACTGTGAATTATGTGGTTACTGCCTACAGGAGTATGACACTCCTGGAATGTTGAGGAAGAGCATTTTGTCATGGCACAAGACCAAAGGCAAAGGAAGGGAGGTTTGTTTGGGGAGTAATAAAGATGGAAAAAAAGAGGGACAAGAAGCTGGTCAGCTGTAAATAGGTTGCTGGTCAGTAACACCTGTTTGGCTGTGCCCTGCAGGTACCTCATTACCACAGTCTGTCCTGTCTTCTTGCTAAACTGCTGCTAGGTGCTGACTCTTCATGCTCTGCCCATAAAGCTGTAAGTGCCAGCCATTGGAGTGGGGACCCAAATCACAGCAGACTGTGTCCATGTTGTATGTATCTGTGTCTGTGTGTCCGTGTGTGATTGCCAGCAAACACCAAGTCACACCAGCCAGCAGGATAAGGGGCGTGGCAGCCAGGTATCAGAGTAGCTGTAATTTTGGGAGGGATACTGGAGTGACCATAGATACATTATTAAAGATGTACTTAAAGTGTACTTAAATTGATTTTTTAAGTACTAGATATGAAATCCATTAAGTGTACTGAAAGCAAGGCAGGAACCCTAAGAAATTACAGGAAATTAATGTCACATAATGGCCACTGTACTCCCTCTCTGCACAATGACAGTGCTTCTGAAATTTAAGAGCAAAAGGTGCCTGTGAGGAAAAATAAAACAAAGAAACCCCAACAAATCTTGAAGCTACACTTTTAGGTATGGAAAAAACCTGTTGAAGAGTTTTATTCTGTATTATTCTGTCCATCTAGATCAGTAACTTTTGTAATATGCTTCCTGGTAACATTTCCTTGAGAAAATCTTGAGAAAGAAAACACGAGAACCAGTAATGTCATTTTTATTAAAATACTTCTTAAAATACTCATTGTCATAAAATACACCGGGTGTTGTTGTATGACATTTGTGTACACACAACACTTACAGCAAACTCTAGACAGCCTCAGGAATTACAAAAATAAGGCAAGCCCCAGAAGGTGCGCATTCTCACTACCTCCTTTCAGGCCACTACACAGACAACTCTGTTTACATTTCTATGCTATTCCCCACAGCATTTCCCGGACACCTGTTAGGTCAGTCCTCCCATCCTTCCCATTCCCCACCCTCCCCCTCCCCTTGACTTGACCTCACAATGAAATTCTGATGATGAAAATGGAGGCGGTGTCAGATCTGTGGGATAGCAGGTACCTGACCAGAACCATTAGCTCTGTTTCTCCCCCAAGAAGATCTTGAGCTACCATAGTATTCCCAATAATTTAAGACTGCAAATATCCAAAGCACGCTCATGACCTGCAGCAATGCTTGCTTACTCTGTGTCTCCTATCTCAGTCAGGAACCATGGTGCATCACCCTCCAGCTACAGTCACAGCTATGCTAACATACTCTTCCTCTCCATTCATCTTAACAAACTCTAGCAGAAAAAAGATAACATGAATTGTCAAATATAGGACAAACAACTCCTCCTTGATAAGCTAAGTTTTTCTATTCACGTCTATGACCTTTTATCACTTAATTGTAAGTTTAAAGTACAAAGACATTCCATTATCCACTAGTTCAAAACAAAAAACATTCATCTTTCAAGTACTTCTTTATAGCTGGAAAAGACACTGAAGAAAGTAACATTATTTAACAAGAGTAGATTTTTTTATTATTTCATCTTACTGAAAGAACTGTATCATATGAAAAAAAATTGAAAAAAACATTCAGGCAAACTCTTCAACAAAATAAATGTAAAATGACTGCTTTCATTTGTACATGGTACAGATAGACAGATGTGACTAGAAAACAGTTTAATCCCTCTAGACTGAGGTTAGTGAGAGAAAAATGAATAGTCAAATTCTCTTTTGTGTGTGCATATGCATATATGCATAAAAAAAATTCAAGGAGTTAAAACACACATCATTATAAATACCAAAAGCTGATCATTAACTACTCATAGACTTTATTATTGTACTTAGTACCATTATCAGTGGAGCCCTTAACTGGGTCATAGTAACTGCTATGTAACTGTCAACATATAATTACTTAGAAAAATGGACAATGTTCTAAACTCAGAACATTCCAACTTCACCTTTGCAGACACATATTCCCTACTTCACTGACAACATTGCAAGGGGAAAAAAAAAATTTAATAATATAGTTTTGGAATAAATATTCTCAGCAAACTACTGTAAGGGAACATGCTTGCTGCCAGTTGCTCAGCTGTAACACTTGCTCATTAAGGTGATTTCATTGTTCTTTATTCCTTTAGTCATTAAATCTATCATAAGCTCTCATGTTTCCTTTACTGGACTGAATGTTCAGGGAGTGAGCAAACCTAGAGAACAGTGCAAAAGGCAGGAGATGCAACGGCACTTAACAGCATTATTTTGGGATCTAGGAGAAGAATGAAGTGATTACTTTGTTTAACACATAAATTATACAACAGAGGCCCCAATGTACTTACAATAGCAGGACAAATGAAACTTGGAAGAAAAGTGTCCCTACATAGTGTTTTTTGGGCAGCCCTTCTAAGAAGTTAGGATTTTATCCATGACAGCCCATGTGTTGAACTTGAAGAGAAAGCACGAATTTCTCTTTTTCCCCGAATACCATTTTCACAATAAAAAGCAAAGTTCAAAAATTGGAAGGTCATAAAGTTAAAAAAAAAAATCAGAAACCAAACCTCCAAAAAACAGCCCCTGAAGAACAACCACCCCCCTCCAACCTAGCAGCCATTTATTTGTTGAACTTAAACAATGGAAATCTCATTACCATATTCTTGAGGTTTCCCTACTCTAACCTACAAGATATATTCTGAAAACCAGTATAGTCAATACTTTCAAATCAAAGGAAAACAATCAAAACAGCAATGATGAGCACAACTGTACCATGTGAGCAGAAATAAACTGAAATTTTAAAACATAGTGTTCAGACATCTACTAGTTAGCCTCGCTTACATGAATTTTAAAAAAAAAATTAAAAAAAAGTTTTCAGATTCTATACATCTTTTTTTTCAACCAGGTACATTTAACTGCAACCAGCAGGCACTCCACCAAAACACAGTATTTGCAATCCCTGTCTCTTTAACTGAGAGAGATTACTTTGGCCTTAGTATTGCTATATTACAATCTTCCTGCTTCAAAACATGCAGTTCATACATTTTACAGTTTTACTGCCATAGTCGATGCATTCTGGCCCGATACACTCACAGCAGGCGTTGTGAAACCACCGGTATTTGGAAGCTCCCATGGACTCACAAGAGATCTTGCACTGATGTATTGACATGCAGTCATCAAAATACACCACAGTACACATGTGTTCTAAACCAAAAGGGGGGAAAAATTTGATTTAAAAGGTCTTAAAATATTTTTAAAAGTTAGTTAAAAATTAATTACATGCGCAGCTTTAGAAGTAGAATTGCAAATCAGCATGACTATGAGGCATAAGGGAAAAAAAAGGTGACAGTAAAAGCAGAGAGGAGAGGCAGAAAGCCAAGGTACAATCTATCAACTTCAAATTTTCAGAATCTGCAGCTCAACCTGTTGTCTCTTCTCCTTCTTCATATTTCTACAATCACAGGCAAGAATGTTTTTGGGTTTTGTCCCTCACTTGTGAGGGATGCCTTCTAGAGCATAAGGATGGGCTATGCCAAAATTAGCAAGTGTGTGTCCTCTTAAGGAAATATGGTACCACAAAAAACTTCACATTTACATCATTTAAAAAACATCAAAACCTGCTTATCTAGGTGTAAATGTTTCCTCCTTTCCCCTCCAAACTCCACAATATCCTTCAGCCATATTAAACCCAAGCTAGAGACTCCCGTTTTCCTCAACATGAAACTGCACACTTTTTTCTTTTTTTTTTTAGCAACAGCACCAGCTTTACTACTAAGATTAAGAAACCTGTTCTGTCCAAGTGTTGACTTCATGCTTTTAACATCCATGGAATTACTTGAAATGCCATGAAGTTTGGTGTTGCAACCTCAAATTGGAGCTGAGGAATTCACCACAATTATAAAACAAAAACATTCCACCTCTCCCTGCCTACTTCCAATTCTCCAAGCTGACAGATTCTACTAACTTTTTTCTGTGCTGACCCAGTGATCACCCCACAAAATTTTGTTCGTCCTGCAAAGGATTGTGATTATGTAACATTTACCTGAGCAGAAGTTGGCACTTTTTGGGAAAAGCCTGCAAACATGAACATCTCACTTGCACACATCAGACTGACCTGTGAGCAGGAGATGTCAATGGCCTTTCTAGCCTATTACTACTTATGGTGCATCCAACAGAAACATACCGATCTGTATTCCAATGTGGATTAGAAAAATGCAATCCAAAATTAAATGGTCAATCAAGACAAGTGGGTTTGTTGGTTTTTTTCTTGAATTAGTACAAAGATACAAACTGAAGGACTCTCACAGCAGTGTATGTTCATTCAGTCTCTTATCGCTGTGAGAAGCCTTGACACCAGAACCTCCCCTTCAGAATATTGGTGCCCCATAGATTAGCAGCCTCAATAGTATGCCTAACTCGTGGCAAGCTCTGAAGGTGAGGTCCAAGGTGAGCTGAGGCCAGCAAGGCCTCCATCACCTTACAAGTCAGATCTATGCAGTCAGTCTCCCCAATACCAACAACTGCCATGGTGCCCATGCTTTTCTGGCACGGAACAAGGGACAATGTGAAATACGAGGGAGCAGCACAGTGTACCCAACAGCTTTTCTGTGGATGCACCCTCCTCCTTGACATCTGGAAACCCTGCCTACCCTCTTCAGAATTGTCACTTGCTAAAACATATATGAGGAAGTCTGACCACTGTCAAACTATTTTGCTACTATCAAAACAGCCACAAGAGGGTCAGAGGATGTGCTGCCAGCACACTGAAAACAGCAGAGTATTCACTGCCTTGGTCAGGCTCCAAACTGATGGACATGTCTTGCAGAGACCATATACAGTGCAACAGGCAGCAGGGATCCTGGGGGGGGAAATGCAGACCCGTGGCTGAAATAGTTTCTGCTCCCAGAAAAGCTGTGCTGCAAGTAAAGCTGCAGTTGTCCAAGAAATCTTGCAGTACCTGAAGTACTGCTGCAAATGTCAACAAAGTATACTGTGGCTGTGTGAGTCCCCTCCCGTTCTTGGTGCTTCTGTTTCTGTAAGCCCTTACAATAAAGCCTGAGGCACAGCAACCAGAGGAAGAGAGTTTCCAGAGAACAAAACCTCTGCCTAAAACCAACTACCATATCTACAGCTTCAAGTAAGTAACATTTATTCACAAAGGGGAGAACAAAAGAGCTAATCAGAAGCATATGCTATGGTACCATGTGCATTCAGCTGTTCCTATCATTTTATCATAGAATGGCCTTAGTTGGAAGGGACTTTAAAGATCATCAGGTTTCAACCCCCCTTCCATGGGTAGGGACACCTTCCACTAAAAAAAAAAAAAAGAACAAGGAGATCAGTCTGTGACTATGAACAGTCAATTGAGATAACCCACTTCTTTTGCACAAGTCAATTTTACATAAATCAGAACTTATAAAAAGAAACATTTCTACAGAGATAGATGTCACTTGACTGGATTTCTAGCTCTCCTCTCCCTGGCTTGCACTGGAGGGGAGCAGAAGTGCAGAGCAGACGCCATCCTGTGTGTCACCAAGCAGTGTAAGTCAGAAACCCTTAATTACAACACAGATTTTGTTTCATCAATTGCCAGAAGATTATCTAGTTCCCCTTTCCCACTTGCCAACATCCTGTCATCATCTGAAACAACTAAGCTTATTTAAACATCTGAACTCACACTTCAGAGCTCTGAGGGTATCAGCTAAAAGTAAAGCAAAATGAATAAAGTACAAATGTAGCTCTAGATTAATAACCATCACAATTCTCTCTGAAGTAGTGGCGCGAGTGCCAGAAACAACTGATACAAAGAACTACAGCAGCTTCAGCAGAGCACGCACAACTTCGGCAGCTAAAACATTAGAAGTCAATTCACGGGAGGAAAAGGAAGACACTCGTTAGGAAAATAACGGGGAAGTTCAAGGTCTGATGGCTGGGCTCACAGTAGGCTGGGGTGAGAAAGGAATGCTTTATATCCCACCACATTCCACCTCCTCCTGGATCTACAGACACCCTCAGGGGACTGGTGGCGTCACACCACTCCAGCACAAAGCTCATGGATTCCCGTGGCTGGTGCTGCTTTTCCTGGCACTCATCCAGAACTGCATCGAGCAAGTCTGGCACCCTGGGCCCAGCTTAATGGCAATCCCTGCATGAACAGACATTGAAATTAAAATCAGAGCTGTGTTACACAATGTGTGACAAGGGGTACTTATAAGCAGAGCTTTTCCAGATTTTGGGATGTATTCCACAAGACAGCACAGAGCCTACTGTCCCCCTACCAAAATCTACCTCTCATTAGCCCCTCTCCCTTTACAGGCCATGCAACAGGCTGCCCCCAGCACACCATGCTGGAGTGAAGCATGCAAGGAGCCACAGAACTACAAAATGGAGGAGGCATAGCACTGTGAAGAAAACAGAAGGCATCTGTGTTCCTGCTCACAGGAATATTCTTTCAAACCCCTGATTATTACAGCCCTTAAGACAACTGCTGAGCGAGTCACCTTCAGGACATCTCCATTTGCAAGATCTGCCTTTAGCAGCACTTCTGGGGAGAAAGAAAGGTTAAAGAGATGGTCTTTTTCTTCCACTGCAGGATATGCTTGTATTTACTGCCACTGAGCACACATATATACACGCACAGACCCACCCTCTCTCAGTGGTTCTTCTAACATTTACTAGCTTGTTAAACCACAGCGACCCAATTGTGTGACTGAACTTTGCATGGGCAGAAGCCATCAGGCTCCAGCAACTTCCTAGGCTCCCTTGCTGTGCCCATGCTCACAAGGCTCTTTAGCCCATGACCTACCCCACCTCCACCTTTTGATTACTGCTTCCCCAATGAACTCATCAAAACTGTACTAAAAACAATGTATCACAAAACATCCAACACAATTCCCCAGCTGACTTGCTTCCACCATAATGAACATAAGCTCACCAAGCCACCAGCTAATTTTACTTTACACCTTTTCTGTTCTCAATGCTCAAATCATCCATGTTTGTATAAGCAAAGTTTAATATGACTTGTGAGAATGCACAGCACTGCAAAGATATCTAAACTGTGACCAAGAGACTCCTCAACAGGCTTACATGTTTAGATACACGAAGTACAGGATGTGGAATTTTTTACCTTTTCCAGTTCTTTACTGGTCACTAAAATGGAGGAGGCATAGCCAATGATTACAAGAACAGCTCTGACGTTTATTTCTGTTTCAAGTGTCTGCTGAGGTCTAAAAGCCAGTGGCATTTGGTAACTATTTCCAAATATAACTGTTGTTTTTGGACCGTCATCATTCCAGTGAAAGCTCTCTCAACATAATCTCTAATATGTTCTTAGTAAATGAAATGAAGGAGACTTTTGACTAAGAAAAAATTGCAGTGTTGTGTGTTTGTCTGTGTTGTTAAACTCAAAACTGCTCCACACCCTTGAGATGCAATTCAAATTCCAAGTTTAATCCAAAACTATCATTAGCCCATCCTGTTGGTATGGTAGTAAAGGACTCTCAGGGAACAGCCATCTGGGCTGCCTGCAGTACCTAAGTACAGTGGGATATATTCAAGACTGTACTAAAAGAATTTTTTTCCCCAAGTATAATTTACAGTTTTAGGTACAGTACTGTTTGCACACAGGGCTTTTTGTGGCTTGCCATTTTACATGGCTTTCTACATCATTCTCCATAATGGTAAGCAAGCGCTTTAATAACATCAAAGACATAGGAATGAAATGCTTTCTGATCATCTGGTTCCCCAGTTCTGGAATTAATTTATTTTTCTAACGTGCCTTGGCCAAAGGAAATTAGAGAAGTTGCCATTATGGTTCCATTTAATCAACAGCAGTCCTACTCAGAAACACAACTAGGTCAAAGGTTCACCTTTGTCCTTCTATTAGGGTATCTTTTATTGATAGGATAAAAGAGCCATCACAACTGCAACATATGAGGTTACGAACATTTCAAGTGTGTGCTGGGAAGGAAGCAAAGCATTAATTGCACTAATAAAACACATAAGATGCTCTTTTTCCCCTATTAAGCAGCAATTTCATTATGAACTGCTTATGAGATTCTTTTGAGTGTGATGTAATGATTTGCAGCGAAAAGTGTTTCAGGTTTAGTATGGAAACCAAGAAACAGTATTTTTCTCAAGCCACAGTTCACACTACCTCAAACTTCTCATCTTCCCCCTCCCCTCCACCAGCAAAAATATTCTGAAGTCTGTCCTCTAAACTGAAGGTAAGAATATAAAAATCTTCATATGAAATTAATGGAATGTGTCTGTAAATTGAATCCCTACCACCAAATTGCTTATTTTTAAGGTAGTCTGCCACTTATCCTTCCTCAGTCTTTCCAGTCTTACTTAGGTTTGCTATTAATCCTGGATTTTGTACAAACCATCCTTCTAAAGATTTCAAGCTATGCCAGCTCAGGTGAGAGAAATAAACAACTACTCCAGACAGCCACATGTCAAAAGCTGTTATTTCTCAAACCTTTGAAGCCATGTTTCAGTTGCCTACCTCTGCACCGATATATGATTTGGATTCAGGTTCTGGTCTGTCCCATCTCCTAAGCTACAGGTAACTGTTTCCAAGCCAAAGAACATACTGTGCCAGTGCACATGCAATAACATGAACAAACTGCCTCACGTCACAGGAGGAATTAGAGAGACAAACTCACGTGATTCAGTGTCTCCTAAGATCATCAGTCACTTTAACACCATCTTCCATGTTCCTCAACACTTTTGCCTCACTCCTTTTTATGTTCAAAGTTAGGCTGAACCTTCCACGGTTTTTTATGGGAAAAGGAAGAAAGTAGCACAGAGAAGCACAGAATATGCACTGAGAAGGCTCCTGGAGGAGATGAGAGGAAATGCTAGGCATTCAGACACTACACTCATTACCTTTGTCACTAGAGTAAGGTGTGTGGACATTGTTGTTTGGAACAGAGACATTCTGATGCTGCGGCTGGTTCACTGTTTCTAAAAAGGAAACGAGGTTCTCGTGGTGTGACAGTTCTTCTGCCACAGGGAAGGAAACAATATTCCAGTTCAGCTGAGTATCCCCTTCTGTCAGTGCCCGGAAAAGGGAAGGAATTGGTTCATGCAACTCCTCGACAGTGCTCTTGGATGTTGGAGGTGTGTCACTGTAATTGCGAGGATTGCACATACCTGCAGGGGAACAAAACAGGAAGTTACATGAAACTCCTTAGACTCTTATTCTTGAAACAGGCAGGAATATTTAGAAAATTAAAACTGCTTTCCTGGACAGAACAGAACCCTTTCATATATATCCCATTCTTAGCCCAACAGCAGGAGTGCCACCAAATACAGTAGGAGAAGCTTCCCATAATGGCAGGTTTCACATCTCTCAGATTTCCACAAAACACACTTATGACCTGTGAAAAGAAAAACTACTTCTAAACGCACTTTGCTTCCCTTTTAGTGACAGCATTACAGTTTAGAAAACAGAGTTCAATGGAAGGTTTGTTTTCCCTGGGAGAAGGGACAAAACACAGCATAATCAATACTAGCATAAATCTGGAATGAAAGCTTAGGACTGAACAGAGGCAGTTTCTTGGCAAGTCCTGAGGTACATGAAACTTTTGATCACAATTCAAGTATTCCATTTCATCTGCTGCAGCAGTGCACTAGATCTTTTCAGCTGTCTGCCAGAGATGCAAAGATCACTATCAGGAGGGTGCATGAGTCTGAATTACTTTACTTGTGTAGAGACAGCAGAGACAAACCTCATTTTGCTACTTATCTGGAGGGGTCACTACAGGCAAAATGCTTATTTCCAGGTTACCTATACCTTATTTTTCAACATCTTCTGCAGTCTCTTTTTTGAAACCTGGTAATCTCTTTTTTGCTTTGCCAATTCCTACAAAATGTTTTTGTGATATGCAATGCTAGTGCCAGTTTTTCATCAGCCATTTAAACACTAACACCTATCACTAGCAATGAAACTGAAGGGTATCTTGATTTAATCCAAGTATTGAAACAACCAAGATTAAAAAGAAAAGTTGTATCTGCATAGGTACTTAAGCTCAGGAACCATAAAACATTATTAGAAGTCACCTGGCAAGAGACAGGCAAATCCATTTTCCTCATGTACATCTGGATATTGCTCTGGGTAGTTTCACAGACAAGAGTTTCAGACAGCTACAGCTGCAAAGCACACCAATTCCTCAAGTGTAAAAGTGATATGGGACATAAATGTTCAAAGTGTATCTGCCCCACACAACCAGAGAAGCATCTCCTGCCCTGTAGATCCACTAGGACTCCAGCTTCAGAAATAATTGTGTTTAACTAAAGCCTTACACAACCCCCCAGACGTCTCAACGTAAGTAGGTGGATTTCCACAATGAACAAAGCAGAGGAAGTTTGTCCATGATGATTAGCATGAGATCTGGCAAACCTTAAGCTAGTGTTTAGCATTGCCAGCATTTAATAACAGGAACACCATGAGACAGACTGCTTGTATAAAAAGGTGAATCCAATATTGCGTAGGAAAAAAAATAAGCCTCTCTTCCAAACAACAGCAGGTCACACCAAAAAGTAATTCTACTTACACAAACTTCCTACTATAAATGATTATTTTCCTACTCTTCTCAACTAGTTGTGGTCTTCATGGACCTTCCTGGACTTATTGCTTTGATAAAAAAATTCCTATCCCTTCATTATCACCTTTTAGTAAGCACTAATATTAAGCATATTTTGGTAGGCACTGTATTAACCATACAACCCTAATGAGGGATGCCCACCTGAAAATCAATTAGGAAGCTACCAAACCAGGTAAGAGCTTTGTACAGATACACTGAGGGATGTATAATTTATTTAGTGTCATTGTGTTAATGTTGTGAAATGGAAACCAGTTAGCCTTTCTAGAGGCTCCTTCTGTGAGGCTGGATTCCAAAAATAAATTTCACTAATAAGGAAACACAGGGACAAAAATAAAATCCTGCAGAATGTGCTCAAGTCTGCTGTGTGCCTATCAACACAGTATGAAAATAGTATCTTAAGATGGTACCAAGAAAACAGTGCTCATAGTTTAATGGGTAAATGCTCATCCACAAAGATCCTTCCCTCTTACTGTTTTTAAAAACATTTTAATTATAACTCACATTTTTATTTAGGGATTATTACAAAATAGCAGCTTAGGCTAAAATTAAAATAAAGTTTAACTTATGAGCAACTAGTGAGGATGAAACATGTCTACACTACTGCTCTGGAATGGATGAGAAGATGCAGAAATGGGCTACCAAAATGATGGAAGCAGACAAATCCTTACAAGAGGCACTCAAAGGAAAGAGGGATGTGTTGCTGTTCCCCCTCCTCCAGTGTCTTTTTCCCTGTCTGAGAAGTGAGAGAACATCCACACAAAACATGGGGGCATCAGCCAAGCATCTCTAAAGTTAGTGCTGGAGGGTAGGAGGTAATTCCTGACCTCAGGGCAGACATGATCTGAAAGACATGACAATCTATTTGCTTTGAACATTAGACGTGATCAGCTTATAAAGAAACTTAAATATCAGCTCAAGTATCATCAAAGAACTGTCTCTAGGAAGCCAGGCATGACATGCATTCCTGCTTGCTCACTTGAATAAGGCTACAGCAAAGGTGACCCTACACTGAGGGAAAAAAGAACAGGACCATGCCATAGAACCAACAAGATCTGAGGCTCCCACAGGACCATGAGGAGATGTTTTAGTTTACTCAGTACTGGGAAACTGAACTTGAAAGCTTGTTAACTCCTCTCTTGGAAAACACTATGGGAAAGAGCAGCAGAACAGTGAGCCATCTGCAGATTTATAAAAAAAGTTTGCATGTGGACCTCATTTCTTTTCTTCAGAATCCCAAGAGGTAGGTTCTTCCTCTCCCTAGAGATCAGCACACTGTGCCTTGCTTTCTACACCAGAAATCAGTTCCAAACTGGGGAAGTAACCTACTATCCTACTCCTCACCCCTACAACTGAATATGACAACAGCACATTTCAGTATTACGTTATGAAAAACAAGATGGCATTGGAAGGGCAGAGGGGATGGGGGAATAAAAGAGGATAGGTATATACTTCACTTTCCAAAGAGCCCAAACTCTAAGGCCTCTTTCTAAATGCATCCTCCATGGGCGCAGGGGCTGAAAATATTTTATGCCACTGGCAAGCATCACACACTTACAGGACCATGCCACTCCACTGCTTACTGAAAGACAGTAAAGCAAAGGTAAGCTAGCCAGAACCAAGCAAAACAGAATGTCAGAAGGCAGATTCATATCATGGAACAGGAGATGCAAAGGGCTGCACTGAAAATGGGCATTTTGACACTAATAATCTTCATAAATTCAGAGAAAACCCACCCAGAAAAGCTGGGGCAGGTACAACACTCAATATGCACCCTTTCATGGAAGCCAGGATTTTGAATGACAGCCTGGGGAGACTTACAGCAACCACAAGAGGATGCGGCTTTCATTAAATTTAAAACATATGACAGCTACAACTCAACCTCTTTAAGCAGTGGCAGCATCCACTTGCAAAAATCTGGGCACTCTGGACACCACCTGTTAGTAGCAATGTGTTCTTGTTAAGGCTGTCATCTACTGCTACACTAAGACCTTGTCTGCTTCATTTTCATTCTCCACAAAGAGGTCTTTTTGCAAATAAAAAACTGGTGAAAACGTTGGAGTGTACCTGTTTACTACTGGACCCAACTCAAACCTAAAACTGCCCTTGTGTGGTACCTGTCAATATGCTTGCAGGTAGAAACCTTCACACGGCATCCAATCCCAGCAAGCAGGCACTATGTTGTTTCCTCAAGGTGACAATTCAAAAAGGACTTTTACATTAGAGAGATAAAATTAATAGTCAGCTCTGATGACATTAACCAAGCGAAACCTGGACTACTGCCACCCCCCACTTCACAGAGCAGATACAGCCTTCAAATGTTTGGGTCTCCACAGTAATTTATTCTGTACCCACAAAATGAGCTCTAAGATGTTTAAAGCACAAATGCTGCCACAGTGTTTTACTTCTATTTTAAGACTGTGAGCTCAGCATATGGTAGGAGAAAGCAATGTAAAAAAAGAAGAAAATTGAAAAAAAAAAAAAAAAGCCAACTTACCAACGCAGTCACAGCACTCATCCCAAAGTGTGCCCAGGCAGAGCATGCATTCCTTACAGCAGGAACAGTTCCCTTCCCCAGGACGGCACTGACACAGCTCCTGGAAAAAACAGACACTCATTACACTGCAGCAATCCCAGATGTAAAATAACTACACAACAGAGCAATTCTTCGTCAAGCCGCAACTCAAATTATGGCATTAAAAAAGCTTAGTGCACTAATACAGTGAGCAAACGATAGAACAGCCAAAGAGCTGATTTGAGTTTACAAAAGGTTCTTTTGCAGGTTTGCTTTTCTTTTTTTTTATTGTTAAGGGTGACATTCTAAAGACAAATCTGAAGTCAGCATTTAAAAGAGAAAAAAATCCTGTTCATAGGAAAGGTGTGGAAAGGTGTGTGCCCTTCTGTGTATGCCTGAATCTACAAGTTCTTTGGATGTTTTTCTCATCACAACAGGAAATTCAAAGAAGGATGTTTCTTTATATATAACTAGGGAGCCCACGTTATAATTTAGCTAAAAAAGAAAGTTACTACAAGCTGCATGTGTATAGTCAAGATACATACAATGTCCACCATCACACTTACGCGTGGATTCTAAAAGGAACTTACTTAAGTTGTTTGGCAGTGGGATTTTCTCCATCTTGTTACACATTGCTCGCTGGTTGCAATATTAGTGACCAGATTATTCCTGCCCCAGGTCCACCTAATTCACTTTCACTACTACAAAAACCCCGTATTTCCTCCCCCCAGATTGACACCTTGGGATACTTCCAAGACTTCTAGAGACTCTAGAAAGTGAAATGGCACACACACATACTTTTCTTTAATTTTCTTTTATTAAGGTAAAAGATTAAAAAGGCATGGAAGCAAAAAGACATCTTCATACTACTTCATACTACTAAACCCAAAGGCACTTATTTAGCAGTCCTGCTGGAGACATACACTGATGGACCTCAAAGGATGGAAACAGCCTACATGGATGAAGGAAATCTAAAAATCAGGCAGTTTCCTTCCCCCTAGCTCAAATCCATACTGGTAACTCCAGTTTGGCCAAAAGACTGTGGCTACATGACAATAATTCACATGCTTGAATTACATCATAGTGTGAAACATGGACAGCCAAGAAGTCACTTTGATTGTCCAGTCTAAGAATCTGGCTTTGATGACGTCTGTTGAACTATCATGTTACACACAACTGGGGAGAAAACAAAATCCCATTACTGGAAACACTGACCACAGGATCCTTCCCACGCCTGGCTTTACTGGAAGGGCCACTGGCAAATATCTGCTACGCACCAGGCTGGGGAGAAGATGTCCATCCCCACTCTTTGATCCCATTCTGCATAGGCAGGGGAGGGACACACTGCAGTGTGGTCAGAATAAGCACATGGACAGGAGGGAACGTCAGGAAGGTGGTTTTGTTTGAAATTCTCCTATCCTCTGGTCACCACCCATGGTTCCACCTCTGGTAACCACAGCTGAGTCAGGGACACCACTCCTTAGAGACAGACACCCACATCACCCGTTAAGTGAGGTTTCTTTCTGAAGCACCTTGGGAAGAAGCCAATGGGCAAAATTCCACTTTTTAAATAATACTTTGTTTGCTATTGTTAAGAAGCATCAGGTAGCAGAGAAAGGAGGCATCTCTATACCAGAATGTCAGGAGTATGTTTGCTAGGCAAGGCAAGGCACAGACACGTACCTGATTGTGTATGACTCCTGTTTTCTCTTTACTCTGCAAAACTGGCAACTGCAAAAACATGGGGCCTGTTGAGTTGCACAGGGATCATCCCTTGCTCAAACCAACTCACAGGGGCCAGAACAAGGGGTGGCTGGGGACGGGCCTTCAGAATACAGGAAATGAAGCTGCAAGGCTCCCAGTTCTGGACTAGAACTGAATAAACCCCAAAATGTGCTGCAGGCATGCTACAATGTATTAATGCAGTATAAATACATTGATTCCTTATTTTTCCATTCACATCATGCCAAATCACAAATCTGTTTGAAGCCAGAAAAGAAGCAAAATTCACCAACTTTTGCTTGTGCTATGTAATGCTGAGAAATGCTGTCACCTGCACAGTTTAATGTGAACTGTTTGCCCCTCTGACCAATCGAGAGTGAACTCCTGTTCCACGTGCACTTCTGCAACATGTAGCCCTGGTAAGTATGGATTTTTTACTTACAGAGCTAAAAACTACCAAGAGTTTTTACTTTTTCATCCTCAAAATTTATGAATAGCACCTATTACTATGGTGTTTCCAAGTCAAATATGAAAAACAGGCTCATTAACAGAATATACACATTTTTCCACAAGAGGAAACACCACAAACTTAGAAGGATGACTTATATGAATGAATGATGTATTTCTAAAATATTTATCTTACCGTTCAATAAACAGATTATGTCAGCCTTCAGAATTAAAAGCCTGAATAAGACAACTTTAAAAATAACCATGAGCACTGTTACCTTGGCCAGAGAATAACATTAATACATATTAGCATTAAAAATATCCTACTTAATTATTCTTCAACAGTAAAACCAGGCAAACAACTTTATACTTATTAAAAACACCAACAAGCCAGGACACGGGAGGAGGCAATTCTTGGTAACCTATGAAATGTAACGCATGAATGGAAGCCAGATATATTCACTAAACTTGTTTCAGTTTTATAGGAGAGTATTCTCAGAGAATTAACTGTAACCTGAAATTCTGCACTTGCAACATACTAACAAAAAAGTCTGCTCAGCATCTGTATGTGTAAGCACTATCTTGGGGATAGAGTCATTACACCTACCAGTATTTTAACAAGCCTGTTTTTATAGGAAGGGCTTATGAGCAATGTAATTTTTTAAGGATTTTTATTTTTTAAAATTATTACTTATTTTTTTAGACTTGGAGTAAGATGAGGGAAGAAAGAACACCCTAATTAATTAGTCTTCTGCCTCTTCAGAGCAATAACTCTGTTTTTTCATCTATGTGTTTGCACATACATGGTTTCCTTAACCACTTTTGAGTCCTGACTCATCCACAGTGGATACTGGTACAGGATACATCTTTTTAAAAGAATGCTTGCATGAGACGTGGGTGAACCGAGGCAGAATGAGAAACGTTCCTTGTTGATAGCTGGGGGGTGGTGAGGCGTCAGTGGAAGAAAATATTACTCATAAGTCAACCTGGCAAACTCCCAAGCTGAACTACTGAAGGTGCACTGGAGAACGTATTTTGCTAGGCAAGAAATAAGCCTCACAGTCTAAAAATACAGCATTAAATAGGAAGCAGGCATGTTTGTACAATAAATATACTTCTGCTCCACAGAGCAAACAAAGAATTTTACAATATATTTAACATCTGCATTTTTTCAAAGCTTCCTTGGAATGACAGAGACTGTTTTCTTGGTGCAGGGAGAAGCAGGACCTGAAGGCATTGGAAACATCTCTGCAAATTGGAAGGGGGAGTGCAAGAAAAAGAGCTAGCTATTTTTTTCCTAGAACAGTTTAATAACAGAAAATCTCCTGGAAACAAACCAGCCAGCACTGTTTTGTTAACTCAACTGTGTTACGTACTACAGCTACAACACGCACACTGAATGAAAGTGATTTTTAGATGCCTAAGCCCTGAAGTTAAGGAGTGGCATTTATTTCGTACCACAGGGCTAAAAACTCTTGGAAATCCTTTCAGGCTGACAAGTTTGTACACACGATTAACAAGAGGTGAAGAAGACAAAGAAGAAAAGGGATTTTAATTGGACTGACACCACAGCAGCTGAGGCGGCCGCAGGTACGCGGTGTTCGGGAGAGGAAACCCTGCAAAACAACCCCTCTTTAGAAGGATCGGAAATCCACGCCTGAGTTACAGCACAGTCTGTTTCCTACACACACCAGTAGTTTAAAGAACTATTGCAGACGAGACAGCCAAGCTCCGCTTCCAGCCCAGCATGGCCATACCACCCCAGCCTGACTCCTGCAGGTAGCTCTGTGCTGCAAGAGCCAACCTGGGACTCGCCTCAAACCCATTTGCTATGAACAATTGTGGGAACATCTCATCCTAGAGGTTTCTGCCTTCAAGGATTTCCTCTGTGTTGCAAGGACACAACATAAGCCTCCACTCCGCCCAGTGAGCATAACTGGCCTTTTCATCTCCTCCACACATGGAAACATCAAAACAACCCACTCGTCCAAGTCATCAGCAGATGTGCTACAGTAAATACTGCAACATGCACATTGTGAGCAACTAGGGCTCGGTGGCCCACCTGAAAAGCAAGGAAACAGCCACTTACTGACTCCAAAGCCCCAGTCCCAGAGACATGGGAAGGAGCTACATTCAGATCCTTCAAGGAAACTAATTTTGTGGGCCCACTCTCTACACTCCCAAGTCTTATCCACAACTCCTTCAACAACTACAGGAAACCACAACGTTTCTTTATGAAGGCTGAGCTTATGCAGAGAGATGCCTGAGGCTATTTTCTTATAGTTCTTTACTTACAGAAAAAAGAGAAGCACCAGTGAAGCGAGAGCCTCAAGATGTAAAGAGAAAGCCGAATCCATGCGAGTTGTTGATTTCATGCACTGTTCTGGATCTAACAAAATAAATATTTATGTAAGGACCACCCTTAAGCAGAGCAGCTCCTAAGGAGTGGCAGTAATGACTGTACTGACTTGTAGCCATGCTGGCAAAAATATTTATGTTAGCAGTATGCTTTTTGTGAGAGCAGGTCTCTTGTCTCATTATGTCTCCAGGACAGGCGGCCTTGCTCTCTGCACACAGATGCAGATGACAAACATTCACAATCTGTTTGCTCCTCCAGTTGTCTCCAAGTGACATTATCTTGGTTTTGCTGAACTTGAACAGTGATGGTGCGGGAAAAATGTCACACCATAGCCAAGCAACCTCACTCAACACACTATTTTATTTTTAGGTTCAGATTTCTCCAGAAAAATTTAGAGAGGGAAAAGAAATACATGGATATACTCTACTTGCATATCTATCCAGGAAATAATATGCACTTCACACACACCAGTGCAGCTCTTCTGCCACAATAGTGCTGAAGATTTAACAAACAAAACAAAAAAGCCAAGAAGAAAGACGACAATTGCTTTAAGTCAAAGCTCTATGATACTTCATATCCACAATCAGACTAGTCTGACCTGATCTGTTCTATAAAGAATGAATACTGACTGGAAAGTCAGGCCTGTTTGCAGGGAGACAGCAGCCAGACGGTGGAAATGAACAGTGTGATTCCCCCGCAACTGCACACAACTCACATGACCTGGGGTACTTCAGGGTCTCAGAGAATTGCATATGACTTTTGTTAGGGGAATGCTTTTAAAAAGGGACTCCACATCACCTGTACAAAGTAAGAGTGAAAACACCTGCCACAAGTAAAGCAGTTCAGTGGTCTCTCTGCATGCACAGGGCTGTGTTGTTGCAGAGATGCCAACATAACCCAAGGAAAGCACAGTTGTGTGAGCCACCTCCACGCCGCGCTGAGCCTCAGCCGTTTATTGCCAGCTGAGTAGGTACTGCAGGAGCATCAATGCCTGGGCTGTACTCTATTCAGACTAGCTAATAAAGTCTACATGCTGGTTGTTTCAAGCTTGACTCAAGAAATGATGATTACTCGGGAAGGAGATGTCTGTGCTTTCATGGATGGTGGACTCTACCAGTGGCATCAGAAAAAGAGACACTACATCTTCCCTATTCTTCCCTTTGTTTGCCAAAAAACATGTAGCAGACCAACAGCTTCCAGGACCAAAATCCAGCATCTGGATCAACAGTTTTCCCCTGAATCAACAGATCTATAGCATTTACTATTTAAGTGCCTCATACATCCAATGCCACAATTAGCATGTTACTTCTTAAAGGTTTCAATCCTGGAGGTCATTTAAAAAAATGCAAGAGAAGGGACTTGTAAGTGCACCAGTTTGTCACAGTGCATAGAATCATAGAATCATAGAATCGATCGGGTTGGAAAAGACCTTGGAGATCATCAAGTCCAACCCTTGGTCCAAATTCAGTCCCTTACTAGATCATGGCACTAAGTGCCACGTCCAATCTCTGTTTAAAAACCTCGAGGGATGGTGAATCCACCACCTCTCTGGGCAGGCCATTCCAATGCCTGATTACTCTCTCTGTAAAGAATTTTTTTCTAATATCTAACTTAAATTTCCCCATGCAGAGCTTAAGCCCGTGCCCTCTTGTCCTATTGCTGACTGCCTGGGAGAAGAGACCAACCCCTACCTGGTTATAACTTCCCTTCAGGTAGTTATAGAGTGTGATTAGGTCACCTCTAAGCCTCCTCTTCTCCAAGCTAAACAACCCCAGCTCCCTCAGCCTCTCTTCATAGGACTTGTGCTCGAGTCCCTTCACCAACCTTGTTGCTCTTCTCTGGACCCGCTCCAGCACCTCAATATCTTTCCTGAATTGAGGGGCCCAGAACTGAACACAGTACTCAAGGTGTGGCCTCACCAACGCAGAGTACAGGGGCAGGATCACCTCCCTGGACCTGCTGGCCACGCTATTTTTGATACAGGGGCAGGATACCATTGGCCTTTTTGGCCACCTGGGCACACTGTTGGCTCATGTTGAGCTTTCTGTCAACCAGTACCCCCAGGTCCCTTTCTGCCTGGCTGCTCTCCAGCCACTCTGTCCCCAGTCTGTAGCGCTGCATGGGGTTGTTGTGGCCAAAGTGCAGGACTTGGCACTTGGCCTTGTTGAACTTCATCCCATAGTGTCCAACATGCTCCACTGGTGTTCTGTTTGAAAAGGTAAAAATCAGACGCCTCTTTCTTGCTCCTGTATTTAACAACTTCACAGACTGTGGTGGGACTAGAAGAAGCAGCAATTATTTTTTATTATATTTAAAGCAATGGCAATGCAGAAGCCAGAGAGTTCAGCCTACAGTCATTGTTCCACAGGATGGATTTGTCAATCTGGAACGTACTTTTATTTGTAAACCAGATAAATTTCAAAGGGAAGTCAATAAAACAAAGTAAACATGGAAATGCTTCAGGCCACTTCTCTTTTCAGGCTGTGACCATGCATTTACAGTAAGCACTCGCATGTTACTGCCATATGACATTTGTACTGCTATTGCATTTCCAAACTACAAAGAGGCAGAAGGAAAGAGTTTCTCTTAAAGAAGCTGCAGCTGACCACATGAAGCCTCCTTTTTTTTCAGTCTGGAGTCAAGAAGCATGCTCAATACACCATTAGTAAATAAATACTGTGTAGTTACCAGAACTGCTCAGAACTGCTTGCCATTTTGTTGGAAAAGGTTCTTTTGTTCTGTGGCACACTGGACCTCTTACCTCCTGCTCTAAGACAACCAACCTGGTCTCAGTCTGTGTCTTTCACTGCAGACAGACATGCAGTGAGTCAAAAGCAGCATCTGGATTTAACATCTGCTTCCTGCCAGTTCAACTCATAAGTATTTAGCTCAGTTTTTAGGCATCTTCTAATTGACTGTACAAACCTAATGTTATGAAGAGCATCAGGCATCAATTCCTGACCCTTTGCCTGTGATTTAATAAAGTGGACAAATTGCAAGTTAAGGGGAACATCTGAGACAGATATGGAAAGACTATAAACACATTAGAACTTCTGGTATTGCAGATCTCTTTAAAAAAAATGATTGTTGCCCAAAGAAACCCTTCTAATGAAACGTCTGTTTCATACTGCTGCTTGTTCATAAAATCACTAATAAAGAAGACAGAGACTGAAAACTAACAGTGTAACTTGTAGTGGCTTCTACACAATAACCCAGCAATCATAATCCTCACCTTGAAAAAGTTTCCATCATGGAAAAGAAACACACACTTGGTATTATCTATCTATACAATGGTAGTTAATCTGCATTTTATATAGGCAGGAGACCAAATTAACCTCTTTAAAGAGACAGTACTTGACATAAAATACCAGTTTTTTGTATCACTGGATCTTTTCAAGACACAGCTTCAGAACTGTTCCTTGAACACTCTAAAGCAAACAAAGGAAACACAAGTGTTACCTGTATCAGGCATTTGCTGACGTCGCTAGCACAGAGAGCCTTATTGCAGCCTGTTGACAACGGGATCCACAGCAGGAACAGAAGGACAGTGACCATGGGTGCCGTGATGTACTGTGACCTCATGTTTCCTGCAGGTGAGCAATTTTCACAAGTACTTGAACCGGCACTGAAATAAAAACCAGCAACTGAAAAGGCTGTTGGAACACAAGTTAAATCCTACTTCCCTTCCCCCTTGCAAATCTTTCAATAAAGATGAATGTTTTTAAAAGAGGGCCAAATTGAGGTGCTTAACAACAAACCCAGCCCTTCCTCCTCCAGCTAACATGTAATTAAAAACTTTCTGCTATTGCACCTTTGGATTAAAATTGCAATAAACTTAAGGTGAACAATCTCAACTTTGCAATATCACATACGATACCCTATAAGCAGCGAGGATAAAAAAATGCCTCAGATGAGAAAACCCACCAATGAAGACCTAATTCTGTAAACACTTAAAGCAGACAGATTGGTTTCATGTAGGATCTCCTCAGGCTACGGGCACACACAGGTGCTTAGGACCAAAGCCACACAGCAGCCATTTACGACAAGGTAAGTTGCCTTGTCATCTTTAAGGCAGACAGGCACTTGTTTTCACACCGGCTGTTAGACACCTCTCACACAGGCTTTCAACTCAATCACAAAGCTGTTAACTTCTCTAAAAAAGAAAATAAATATAGACACCAACATTAAAAAAGAAAAAAGTACCAGACACTTTGAACAACACAACTTTCAAGAGCCGCACAAGCGACTGAAGTCAACCTGAGACGATGAGCATCTGCTACTTCAAACAGGCAGAGGAACTGGCTTTGTTCAAAGCATTCCACCTTTCTCCCTTTGTGAAATCCCAGCCTGTGGGCAGGTGGTATTTGTGACAAATGTATCACGATCAGCAGCGTGCCACCCAGTTCTTCCTTGTGCTTAGCACAGGAACCCAGTCAAAAGAGGACCCTGTTGCACTAGGCACTGTACCAATATATAATAAAAGGCAGCCCATGTTTGGGCAAGCTTACAGTGAGCCTGTATTGTTCTCCTAAGACAGAAAAAACGCTAATGGGGCACTGGGTTTCTTTCGGCATCTAGAAATGTTTTTCTGTTTTCCGAACTAAGAGACCCAACTGCGGCAATGAGCAGTATCCAGGCACAAAGAATCAGAATCGCAAGCCAGCGCGTACAGAAGGCTCGCTGTGGACACTCCAGGCCCGGCTCCGGTCAGTGTTACTGAATGGCCCTGCCCTGGCTGTGCCGGGCACGCCCGCCATGTGTGCCCTGCCGGGGCCGGGGCCGGGGCCGGGGCGGGGGGTCTCTGGCCCGGCTGGGGGCTCCGCCTGCCCTGCTCCCACGCACCCCGGGGCCAGGGAACTTTGCCTCCAGCCGGG
>VXBX01004838.1:975862-1004807 GCA_013400415.1 Scytalopus superciliaris | reverse complement strand
CGCCGAGTTCCGAGGCATAAAGGGAACGAGTTTGGTCCCTGGAAGAAAAACACAAGAGGAACCCGGCTTGGTACCCAGAAACTCAGAGCAGCCCTCGGGCATCCCGGGAGACGGCGAGTCCCCGGCGAGGGAAACAAGGACCAGCGCCCCAGCGAGTTACTGCTGCATTTCGGCTCATCCCTCCTTCCCCCCTACAGCTCCCGCCATTCCTATTCGACACACAGCAGCGTGCCCTTAAACAACAGAGAGNTGTCTCCTGCATCCCAGTATTTTTGTCACCAGCTTGTTTTCTATTACAGCCAACTTCTGCCACCCAGTTTATCTTTTCTTTCTGCAAGAGTCATAATTGTTCATCTCATATTTCTCCCACTTCCAGCCATGTATGTTACTTTTTATTACTCTAGTAAGTATCTGATGGAAATAACTTGTGCGTACTTACTAATTGTTAACACCTTGCAGCTTTATCCATTTTTCTTCGTCTTTTTAAGCAGATCATACCTACTTCTGCAGCACTTTAAAAATTTACAGCTACATTCAGGAGAATACTTTACTTTCAGAAGAAATTTGCTTTTTCCTCAGCACATTTTCAGTTCTGACCGATGGTAGGAAGATATCCCTGTTATAAAAGCAGGAACAACTTCTCCTTCCACAGGTACCTAACAAATTACAAGTGGAAAAAAAGTTACAGGGCAGGAACTATGTATTACTATGCTCGAATTAACTATTTATTCTGGACTGGTACTAGCAGTGATGTGCAGATTGGAAGGAGCTGCTGTCCATACAGTCTCCTATTCACTGCCCGTTTGCTCTCTGCCCCAGGAAAGGCACCCTGGGCCTTCACACAAGCACAAGGATTAAGTCCTCTGTAGTAGCTCACCTAGTAATGAAAAATCAGTTCAAACCAGGGACTTAAAATCTCTTTTCTGGGTAACGAGGTGCCCTGCACAAGCCTCATTTCCTTCAGAAATAATTTCACAGACATCAGATCCCAAGCAGTCTTGAATAATTTATAGAGGAGTGGAGGGTAACAAATCTTTTTCATGAACATCTGTAACCTCCTATCATAAATAATTAACTATCTGCTCATTAACAGTACTAAGAATAAAAAAGCATTAAATTTCACAACACGGGGAATCTTTTTTAGTTTTTCACTGAGTCTCCTTACATATTCCAGGAATACTAAGTTTTGATGTATCAAGTGTTAATAATATTAAGAAACTCCAGCTAATAACATGACCAATAAAATTTATTAAATATTATATTTACAACTATTTACATATCCCTTCCATAGATTAATATTAAAATAGACAATATACAATTTAAGAATTTTAATTCAAAGGCATTTTGTTGGAAAAAATAGGCTCTATTACGAGACCACCATATAAGAGCAAAAGGGTTTTTTTGTTTTACACAAAAATATTTTCAGTATAGGAAGTCATAGGTATGGCATTACAACAGCAGACTATTATGAAATATGATTTTGTAAATATTACAGTTGTTTGGGTATCAGTTACTGAAGGAAAGAAGTTAAGAGTCCTGTGAAGCATGCAATACAGTTCAATTCTTTTACAGTTATGGTGATGAAACAAGCAGCTAAATCAAAACGCATGCCATACAAAAAGGAACTGCCAACCAGGAACACATTACACATAATAAAAAGTACAACTTTGGTCCAATAAAACATTAGACAAAAACAGTTTTACAGTTAAAATATCTATTTTATACAGGTTTGAACATTAATTACAAGACTATTTACATTTGCACAATATGTATAAAATAAATTATTTAAAAATGAAGACAATATTACATCTTTTTCCAAAAAGAAATGTGTACAGTAATTTACAAAACATAATAAGATTGACTATTTTCCTCCAAGTCTTACATTTTCTTCCACAGGCTTTTTCATCATTTTTCTGTGGGAGTTTAACTGTTATTGAAATTTCATAATACAAAGCTTTATAGCAGATTGTAAGCATCATTTGGTTTTTGGTGGATGTTTTAGTTATTAACAGCTTCCAGCGCTGTTAACTCTCCAGGTTTTGTCATTTTTTTTTTCAGCAATAAGCTCCAAAGCTACAGGCAATTTTACAATACAAATAACAGCATTTACTGGGGATCTGAATTTAAAGTTCGCATCCGTCTTCCGTGTTTGAACAAGAGTCTGTGCCACACTTCTCTGAAGGAACACGTGAATTATTGAGAAAGGTCGTATTCCACAGAATTAAGTGCTCTGTCTCAAAAGAAAAATACCTTGCGTACCCCTGCACCTCAGTCTCTAGCTGTCCAAGGGGAAGGGTGAGCCAGAAGATGGTAATTGTCATATTGGCGTCAATTCAAAGTCGTCATTAACATCAACAAGAGGAACATAGAACTCCTGAATTTCATAGATGCTGATAGATTTGTATGTAGCAGGATCAAGTTCTTGCAGTTTAAGCTGCCACTCCAGTCTCTGTACTGCATTTAGCGCCGCTGCTTCATGCTGCTGCCTCATCAAAAGGCACGTCTATTTTGAAGTTGAGAAAAAAAGTTATTTCAGTATTTGAAAAAAATAATGCAACAAGTTTGAAAACAGGAAATATATCTAGGAGCCCCTCTGGTGATAATAAGTAATTTCCCCAATATGTATTTAGAAATTTGCAGATTATGTCATTACGCTACGTGGCAGCAAAGGTTAGTTTTCTTTATACTGCCAGACCGTGTGTTGCCCTTAAAACCTTTCCAAAAGCCTGTGATACTGCACACAAATCTACTATACATTCATCTCATCTTCATAGTGACATTAGTTTTGGGGTTGTTTTTTGAAAGTGGAAAGACAAAGGAGCATACCTTTAACTTGTCAAACTTATCATCCACATCCTGTAGCCATGACATAAACTGTCTTGCATTAAATCGATCCCTCACTGATGTTTTGCTGTCATCAGTCTGCAAAAAACCAAAGATTTATTCAAACTCTAAGTTACTTGATGATTCAATCTTAAACCGACTTTAAAACAGAAAACCTACTCTGTGGGACATAAACAACAAACAATCCCACAAACAATGCTTCCAACAGAAAAATAGACTCAAGGACAAAGGTATTTATGAGCCTAAATGTTGACCACCACTTCCACTGTGAGCCAGCTGCTCACTAAAAACGGGTAGTTTCGGATTCTCTTAAGCTATTTACTGTGCTCTATTTTTGAAATTTAGAGTAGGAGGTTTAAAGATCTATGCCTTAAAATCTTAACTAATACAAGTCAGATCCTGCCAGAAAATTACTAGTGCTCTGTTCTCTTTAAAATTCAGTAACAAACTAAATTAGTATTCCCTCAGAAAAAAGCAAAAACATTAATAAAGGAAAACAACATTATTGCATTGAATGCAATAATAAAAAATATTTTTACCATCAAAATTCCCAAACTGAGATTAAAAAAAGTGAGCAGACCTGTCTTATGTCCTGCTTATTGAAAGTTACTTTTAAAATTTCAACTATTTCATAAGAACCTGGAATGTCACATCTGCCCATTGTGAGAAATGAGGTAACTCTATACATAGTGCTAAAGCCAGACTATGCCAATTTGAAGTTTAAATAATAATCACTAAATAAGAACAAGCTGCTCTTTTAGGGAGAAAAGATACTGCAGGAATTTGTACACTGTAGCAACGGGAAGTACAGGAAGATAAAAAGCCCAACCAAACCTGCAAAGATTGACATTTCTAGAAAACAATACAGATTTCAGATGTGGAGGACAGCTAACAGGCTGCTTCTACAAAGAGCCCTCCAGAACACTGATCTAAACTTGGGCTGGAGGCATTTCTGCAAGCTGTGACAAGCTAACAGTCTGTTGACTAAAGAGTTAGGCATTTTTCCTCCCACTTCTTTGGTTTAGCAAAGGACAGTCCTCAAGGTCTGCCCAACATACACAGCTGTAAAGGCAACCCTCCAAAGACCTGAAAGTCCACAGAAACCATTCTGCGGTGGTCACTTTCTTGCAAAAACACAATTCTCTCCAACTGCTTCACTTGAGTCAGGCTGGAAAGACCTTTTTGTCCCAAATTCCGGAACAGCCATCTTTACCTGGGCATCCAGAGGCACGTTATACACCTCAGCATCCAGGAGCACAGTGCAGGCACTGAAGGGCAGCGTTTGGTTGGCCAGCGTTCGCGCAGCTCGGTAATGGACGCGCAGAACCTCTTGCTCGTTAGAGACAATAAGCTTTTCCTAATTAAGACACCAACATACAAATACGCATTTGGCAAACTGAACACTCATAAAAACATATACTTCTTTAAACACTTCTTTTTAGGGCTTACATTTTGGAACAGTGTGAGAAATAGGCAGCTGGGGGCAGGAAGGGTTGCTCTTCTAATGAAATCCAAAATTTCAATTTAATGATGCAAAGAGTCCTGTGAATGTCAGAATTGAAAACCCCTTCTCCTTATCCCCAGCCCCCAGTGGTGGCTCAATGTCATGCCCAGACTTTCCACTTAATGAGGCAAGTTCTATTTAATGAAGGTGGCAAAAGCCAAAAGGTATGAGGAGCACAGGGCTGGGATATAGGTTTGTGAGTCTTGACTGCATGGAGATTTTTATCACATGCTTGTCATGCCAGGCACAGTGCCCAAGCAAAGTGAAGCAGAAATACAATTTTCAGGATAAATTAATTGTTTGGGTTTTTTTTTTAAATAACATGCAGAAATTCCATAAATTCACAGCTGGATAAAATTGCTTTCCTGAACTGACACAAGAAAATATAACTCACCTGACTTACACAGTTATGAAGTGGGTTTCATTTGAAAAACAGCCTATTTGAGCAAAATAACTAAAAATATGCAGAATTTTTTAAGACATAAAATAATCCATCTATGTGTTTACTGGTCTGCAATACAATTGCTATAATTCTTATCAAAAGAAGGTGGATTATAACATTAGAATGTATTTCCTGTTTTTTGGAAAACAGGAAAAGGAGCATCTTTCCTTTGGTTAGAGTCACAGAGTGGTTTGGGTTGTAAGGTACCTTAAAAGATCAATTAGTTCCAACCTCCTGCAATGGGCAGGAACACCTTCAACTAGACCAGTTTGCTCAGAGCCCCATCCAGCCTGGTCTTGAACACTTCCAGGGATGGGGCATCCACAGCTTCTCTGGGCAACCTGTTCCAGTGCCTCACCACCCTCACAGTAAAAAATTTCTTCCTAACACCTAATCCCAATCTCCCCTCCTTTAGTTTAAAACCATACCCCCTTGTCCGATCACTACCTGTCTGTGTTAAAAGTTTCCCTCCATCTTTTACATAAGCCCCTTTTAAGTACTGGAAAACTGCTGGAAGGTCTCCCTGGAGCCTTCTCTTTTCCAGGCTGAACAACCCCAGCTCTCTCAGCCTTTCCTCACAGGAGAGGTGCTCCATCCCTCTGATCATCTTCATGGCCTCCTCTGCACCTGCTCCAACAGGTCCATGTCTTTCCTGTGCTGGGGACCATCCATAGCTGGATGCAGCAGTCCAGGTGGGGGTCTTATGAGGGCAGAGTAGAGGGAGAGAATCATCACTTTTCTCAACCTGCTGGCCACACCGCTTTTGGTTACAACTAATTTCTTTTCTGACAGAACTTGAACCATGTTTACAATCTTTGTACTTACTTTATACCAAGCTTTACACTGAAATATAAAATTCAAGTAAAAACCTTCCCTCAACTAGTTCGTTAAACCACACTGGAATCATCAACTGAAAAACTGTCACACTGGGTTTTGATGAGCTGCTTGTGTAACTGTGTGGTCATACCTAAGATACATGCTATGTCAGCAAGGCATCCTGCCTGTGTCCACAAGCAATCTGGCTCACAATACTGACATCTAAAGCTAGGCTGCCAAGAAAAAATGTTTGGGCAACATAAAAATAATGAACACTCCTAAACCAGGAGTATTTTCTCTACTTCTGTGCTGAAATTCAGTGATGCCTACAGATGTAGTTCTAATAGAATTTTAGGCAGTTTTTGCTAGCAGAATATTGCAAAATATGTTTCTTCTCTCAATACAGAATTTACTATTTCTTGAATTCTTTTAACTCTATCAATTTGGCTCTGAAGCCTACAACCATGATTAGATTTCAAAACTATGTCTGAAGCTTTCTTCCCACTGCCTTTGGGATAAATTTGGGCCACAACTTCAAGCAACTAAGAGGAAAAAGCTGCTAAGTTACTGACTTGAGTGTCCTGCTACGAGTTGTCCAAACAATTCTTTTCCCCCCACTTACAAGTTTCTCCAATTCATAAATTTGGATAGAAAGCAGATTACTTCTAAAACGTTGTCAAAGTGAGAAAAATGTAGTGTCTGTTCACTGAAAAATAAAAAAGCCCAAAGCTTAAATTTGGGAGATAAAAAAACTTAGTCTTACCCTTTCAATACTGTGCTGTAAACGTAGTTTCATCCTTACAACCTCCTGTTGTTTAAATAGTTCCTTAAGTGGGTCTGACAGTGATGGAGGTGGTGTAATCTGTGGAAAAAGTATAATATCATATAAATAATATAGTGAATATGTATTTGAATATGTTTAGCATTGCCTATATGATCTATTAAAACCCTGACAATAAAACAAGGTACTTTTTTTTTGAAAATACGCATTTTTTGTCTTCCATTAATTGTGTGACTTCAGTGTACTGGAAATAAAAGGTTTTAACAATTCTTCACTATAAAATTAATAAACCCAAGAGAAACCGCATTTTAAGCTGTTTAATGCTTTTAACCAGTCATTGTCAGCATTCCATAGCTGCTTTTTAAAAGGGCTATACAGCAGAATATAGTAAAAATACAACTTGGTTTCAGTTTTAAAGGTTCTTTAAAGCACAGCTGTTCATTCTGAGATGAAAACTGTCTAGCAAAATGCAAGAGCAAAGTAAGAAAAAGAAAAGTGTTGCTAAAAAAAACCCAAACCACTTCATGTATCCATACAGTGGCGACAGCATTTTATACAGCACAAAAGATAACCCTATTTACTACCATGATACTTGGAAACCACAGCTGAGATACATACCTACAGGTATTATACTCTACCTTGTACCTAACACAAACACAATAAATGTAAATAATTCTCTGCAATAACACAGGTCCTGCAACTGTGAAGAAGGAATAAATCCACTATGAAAATACAGACACACTGCATTACTAGTATCAATCTTGCACCTATACACTCCAGTAATAAAGGGATTTATCTACCAAAAATGAATTAATTATTATTATACTGGAAAATTATTTCAGGACAATTTGTTCCCCCACTGGAAGCAGTCAATGTAATTAACTGCTACTTTTTGTTATTAAATGACATTCACGTCATTCACACTTCCAACTACTAAGTCAGATACACTTCACTTCTCTCAATGAAAAGGGTTTGGCTCTCAAACCAGCATTTATAGCATATACCTTTTTGTGTAAGACACCATTATTAAAAACAAATATACACAAACATACCCAAAAAACCCACAACAACAAACCACAAACATGTACTGGAATAATCTGCCACAATCACAATAGGTATCAGTATGGTTTAGGTTAGCCTGAGACAAACTGCAGTCTAGTTTTTTCCTGAAAACTTTGCATTCATGGCACAGTGCAACAGTGCTGTCAGCCTTTCAATAATGTAAGACGAGATGCTTGTAGTAATACCAAGCTTTAATTTTAACAAACTCCGAAAGATCTTTCAAAAATCTCAGTACTTTTGCTTACAGAGAAGCACACAGTGTAAAAAGCAAGATAGACAATCTGTCTATAGATATTCTTTGAGTTTTTGCACCTAAATTTTTCAGAAATAAAGATGTCAGTGTTGGCAAGCATCCATATCATCTGAACAATTTCACAGAATTAGAATCATAGAATGGCCTGGGTGGGAAGGCCACTACCTTGCCATGTGCAGGGGTGCCACCCACTACATCAGGTTGCTCAGAGCCCCATCCAACCTGGCCTTGAACACTTCCAGGGATGGGGCATCCACAGCTTCTCTGTGCAACCTGTTCCAGTGCCTCACCACCCTCACAGTGAAGTTTTTTTTCCTAATACCTAATCTAAACCTGCCCTCTTTCAGTTTTAATCCATTCACCCTTGTCCTGTTACGACATTTCAAATGTTATTCCCTTAAATTTACAGACTGTTTAATTTCACAACAGAAATAAGAATCAACACTGTAAAAAACATCTGCAAAGGACTGGATCACCTAGACAGCAAACACGCGAACATGTGTGGACTTCTATTTAAATGTGCAGAACTCTTGTTTCTGCAGAGCCACAGTGTATTTTGTTCAGCCCTGAACACAGCAGATTACGTTCAGACCTGTGTGGCAGCGACAGGTCTCCGTGACCCCAGGGATCACCACTGCTGCTGAATACACCCAGAAATGCTTCACTCCAGCCCAGCCCTAGACCATCTGCCAAAACCTACATCTAAATACATGGCTGAGTTTGGTTACAGTCATTTACGGAATGATCAATTTTTTCCTCTCTTCTTGGAAACTCAGAAACAGTGAGCCTTGGATCCTTATAGCACAAAAACAGGATTTGGGTAATCTCACACCACCTGCTGGAAATCTTAATTTGTGAACCACCACAGGCTTTGGGCAAAGGAAATTTGTTTCTTCGAGACCATAAAATATAAGTTAAAGGTTTCTTGGCAACAACAGCCAGGAGTCTCTTGGACCTTCTAAAGAGATTGTTGGTAAAGAGACCACAAAAACAAAGGCTGGACTTGCAAGACCAGTGTGAAACTGAACTCTGCAAGGAAAAGATGCCCTCAGATTTTAGGATAACTGAAGTTATCAAACTAGTTTTTTAAGGGCCCAGGCTCCATACAGAAGTGAGGGAAACAAAGGGGCCCAGCCTATTTCAGAACATTCTCTGTTCCTGGTCTGAGAAATGACCCAAGAAAGCCAGACAGAACTGGCCTTTTGCATCTGCTGCCTTTCACTAGGAGGCAGCCACTGGAACAGGTTTGATTGGCAACAGCTAAGGTTCAAAACATAGCCCCACCTCACAAGAAAATCTACAAATAAAGTTTCTTGGATGCCTTGCCTCCCTCAAGCCAACTGCAACAAGAACACCAACTCTTCACTCTTACAAACTTAATCCTCACTTGTGCCCACCACAAACCTCTCCTTATCTATGTCATCCAAATAACCAGCCTGCTCTAATGCATTCAGGAAACAAGTTTCTGGTAACACCCCTAAAATCAGGTTTTACCACTTAAGTTTCTACAGCAATGCCAGAGAGAGTGGACAGAATCCCTCTGACTAGAAATGTATCTGCTAGATAGCCCTCGGAGGCTGGCAATGAATCATCTCAGGAGACAGTAAAGGTGACTGAACCCCACAGAACATACCAATGAGGCAATCTGAAAGGCCATAGCCAAGTACAATTTAAATATACTGTGTTAGAAGATTCAGAATTGTTTCCTTCATTTCTGAACTGACCTGATGTCTCCTATCTTATGTTTTGTGTTTGCATTGGTGAGAGGGAAGCCACAATCCATACATGAACACCCTTACAGCCTTAGGTGATACAGGTTATAAATTACAACACATAAACAAGGCTGTGGAAATCAAATTTTAGCATACCATCTCTCCTGGTTCCCACCTACAGGACGTCTGAAGTTCATCAGATAAACTATAATGCATCATTAAAATTCCAATGCAGAGAACAGTATGTTACACAAACTATTCTGAGTCTCAGAGTGTCAGAGCTAAATATATTGTCTTCTCATAGACCTCCACACAGGGGATATCTAAAACATTAGAATATCTGCTTTCTTGTACCTTATGTAAATTAAGGAGGCAAAAGTTCAGTTAACAGAAAATTAAAGAATCAAAGAAAAAAACTGTAAAACTCAACAAAAAGGTTATTTTACATTTGCTCATTAAATTCTGCATTATAGGCATAACACTACATACATTATTATTATTTTCACACTGTTGGACAAAGTGTACAATAAAAAACCACCCATTTTTGAGTATGGGATGTTCTCTGGTTTAGCAATACTCCTTTCTATGATATTAGTAATAGGAACCATTATGATTGTGATTTTCAATGGTAACAAAATAAAATTATTAAATTGTATACACAAGCAAGCTTTGCAGAGAAGTTAAATCTGAACTACAAATGATTTTGTAATCGGTATCTTTTTGCTGGAAAGAAACATGAGGAATTTTATCAAAATTGTACATTTCCACAAGTGACAATAATTAAACAAAGCATTTAAGTTGCATTGTAGATGATTTTTCAGACAAACAAAACTGAAATGCTTAGAAATTCTTTAGATTAAAACTCACACTGTTTTCTTACACTTTAATCCTAATGAAAATAAATATAATTTTCCTAACAATTTGACTTCTAAGAATAGTTTTTTTCTTCCTTTTTGCTTCTAACAGCTTGGAATAAAAAGTTCCACCTATTCTCACTACAACTATAAAAGATGAACAGGACCATCAAAACAGACACAAAACAAGTAACACGCTAAAACATCATTATCACCAGAATATGAGCATGCAGGGAAGCAACTCAGACATCTAAATGAGAGAAACAACAGTAACAGTAATCCTTCAATTACATATTCACATTTTCATCACCTTTTTTTAAAGAGGGTTTTCCTTTCAACAAGTAATCGGAAACCACTGAGAATGGGAAGCACACATCCATCTCTATTTTCTGAACCTGTTATCCAACAATTTGCGCTCCACTACCTAAACTTATTTTCATAATATGGAGTCCCTATGATACACAGCAAGAGAGAGAAGCAGGAAGTGTAAGGCAGTGCTTTAATATCAAGCCAATAACTCTCCTCTCCTTAGAGTGTTTATACACATTGCCATTTATGACAGGGAAATGAATTCTATCCTCAGGTGAAAAATGGGCCAGAGAAAAATACATGCCATGCTTCTCTACTTTCTGCTTATCCCAAATTAAGCACTGAACTGTGATGCCAAAGCAGTAAGCTGTAGCTTGGAAACAGTATGTACTTGACTAGCAGCTGCTATAAAAAAAAAATAAAATCTCTGCCTCCAGTGATGAAGATGTTACAGAAGCTGCAACTGCTACTGACAAAGATTTGTAGACTTGGGGAGGCTGACAGCTTGGTACATTGTGGCAGAGCTTACTATACACCCTGGTTCACTTACAAACCAAGTAAAGGGGTCATCTTACCCAGCTCTTTTCTCAGACTATAACTGACCTACTAATTTCAAAGAACTGTGGTCACCAACAAATACAAGATAACTCACTTAATATTAAAAGGATACATGTATTAACTCTCTCAGGCAGACACAGGGGACACAGTGGAAAAATGAGGACAGTTTATATGGAGAATTAAGACTACCTCCGGAATGAAGAAAAACATATCTTTAAATTTACACACTAAATTTCTGTTCATGGCATAATTAAAAAAAAATCTTCAACTCTATTGGAAAAAGATAAAGCATTTTTACTCTCAAGTAAGGTCAGGTTATCTTAAATGAGCTGACATAAAAAGTAGTCCATTCAGAAAAAAGAGAGCTGAGAACTAAAAAGTGTCCATGAACTATGGATGCTCTCCAGTGAGAAGGAAAAGAACTACATTATTAAATAAAATTCTGAACACTTTAAATTGATAGATTACAAAAGCCAAGACACAGCAGATTGCACATGCTGCTTTTGAGATAACTAGCAGGCACTACTTAAAACTTCCAGTGATGGACTTATTATTTTGAAGCACATCCACCCCCTTCCAAATGAAACAGCTTTGAATAATTAGTTTTAACCAAATTATTGACAGCAGAAATTCAGAGAAGTTCTCAATATCCGACTTCACTTTCGAAAGCACAGGCTTTACATTACTACATATTTCAAAGTACAGTATTTGTCTTTGTGCCTTTTAGAGCTGTCATATGGGGTTTGTCTTACAATGACTGTGAAACCACTGCTTATATTTCCACTAAACAGGGCTTTTAAATATGACCTTATTAGTCAGGATTAATTTGACACATGTCAACATACTATTTTCAGCAGCATATTCAGAAGCAAGTTAGGAAGAACGTGGAATTTACAAAAACAAAAACATGCCCTTCACTGTACTGTGTATTTAAAGACTGTGTTACTTACAGTTGGGATGCATATCTTGCTCAAGGGATTGCCATCCAATAGGTATGAGCCATTGAAGGTCACATACTCATCGTAATATTGAGGTGCCTGAGGAATAACACTGCACAGTAATTTACGCTTCTCTTCTATTTTCTTCCTTATGTGCAAGTATTCAAAATAGGGGTTTGCTCTGTCAGAACTGTACGGCTGAATCTCTTCAAGTTTCAAAGAATCAACAATAGCTGCCAGCGACTGCTGGGTTTTCTCCTTGGCCTGCAGTAAAGAAGGGTTTGCTTGCACAGGCTGAGGCACACGTGACACCTTTCTTTTACGTGGATGATGTACCTGAGCATCGTCATCTTCAGTTAATCTAATCCTTGCTTTCATAGATGCTGATGATTCAGACTCTTTTTCTGATGTCTGTGTACAGACAAGAGGATTTTGCTTGCTCTGGGTAGCGAGCAAATTTGCTCTGTTCCTCGTGATTCTTTGAGGTACTTCTTGCTGTTCCACCTTCTGATCCTCAGCAATTTCTTCCTCTACTTTAACAGTTTGGCTGTATTTATGCACCTCTTCCTGTGTAATCTGTTGTGAACTGTTTTCCAAATTAGATAAAGAGGAGTACTGCGACAGCTCATCTGCCAACACATGGTCTGCGGTGCAGGGGTCTTTATTAGCTGATTCGTTCGTAATTCCCTTTGACATTCCTGAACTTAGTTCACAGAGGTCAGCATTGGCTTTACTGTCCACAACATGCACTGAGACAAACTTTTCTTGTTGGTCTTTTTCATTTCTAATATCTGAAATATCTGCTGTGTTACTATCCACTTTGCTCAGAGCATTCTTACAAACAACCTTACTGAATGAATATGAATTCACATTTAATTGTGAACTGCTATCACTTTCAGGAATATCTTTCTCTAATGGTATCACTGGTAAATCATTCACCCTTTCAGAGCTCTGTGAAACATCCTTTGCAGAGCTCTCAGAATACAGAGCAATGGGCGTGTCAGTCTTCTTAATGTTTGAAGGGAAGAAAGCACTTTCTAGCTCTCCAGTACTAGTAGCATCTGTATCCGAAGTAGAAGCTGTAGTTTGAACTAGATTTTGTTGTTGTACAAATTGTGAATCTTGACTGCTAATGCCTGGTAAAACGCGTTTGGATACAATGGGCAGTGGCTGGATAGGTAAAGAAGATGACTGTGAAGGCAAAAATGATGCAGCTTCTTGAGAACCAGAACTTCCCTTAATTTCAGCATGCTGAGGCAAAAATTCAGATACTTGTTGCTCTCTTAATGTCCTGCTTTCAGAATTATGCATTGCTGTAACACTGGCAGTATCTTGCTCTGATACAGCACAACCTGAGCTGTTAAACTCATTGTTTAATGACTTAAGTCCGTCAAAAGGCACATCCCACAGTTTGGTTGGCTGAGTCACACCACTTTGACTACATGGTTCCAGATGCATATTAGAGTCTTCTGAAGGGCTCACCTGTGCAGTACTTTTAACGGTGCTCGGCCCTGTCGTTACCTGCTTGTTGCTGACAGCTCCATTTGGAGATGATGTGAAGTTTGACTGCACAATGGTCATACTACTTTGAAAATCTCTTTCAAGCATGCCACACGGTAGTTCTGGCTTGGGAGAAGTGCTAGCACAAGTCTGAACTGATGGCAGAGCATTCTGGTTATTTTCTTCTGACATTCGAGGCTGCCTGCCCTGTTCAGAAACAGCAGCAGGCATGCTGCATCTTCGAACCTCTATAACAGGTCTACACTCATTTATAACCAATTTAACATCTTCAACAGATGCTGATCTAATATACATTGGTGGAAGCCTGTTTGCAAAAGGTGGCTTAATACGATCTGGCAACTCAGCAAGACCATCGGTCTCTTTCTCAAGAAGGGCTGGTGATTTGGCACTTGCCAAAAATGGTGATTGTGAAAAAGACATTTGGGAATCAGAACCTTCTAACATGAAGTCTGAATCATATTCGATTACAGGCCTTGGAGTAGTTACTGTGGTATGGCAAGAATCCTCAGAGCTTGCAACAGACACCATGGACACTGACCTGGAGCTCAGACCCATCTTTTCACTTTCTGATTTGGGGGATCTATTTAAATTGTCTAAAGCCAATGAAGGCTTTATAACACTGACACTTCTGGTATCTACTGACTGCGATCTATTACTTGTAGCGTCTTTCTGCTGTTTTTCCTTCATACAAACATCTGGCAACTCTGAACTTTTTGAACGAATCAGTTCTTTGCTTTTTACTTCAGCTGCTGAGTGTTTTGGTTTTTCCTTCATTTTGTTAAGTTCTGAACAAGTACGGTTTCTTAAACGTTCCTTCTCTTTCTGTTTTATTTTTTCTTTATGTTTTCTATGCCACTGCTCTATTTCCAGATCTTTAAGGCTGAGCATTCTTTCAAAACTAGTCTGCATTAAATCATCATTGACTAATCTTTTCTCTTTAGGTCGAGCATCCTTCGGTGCAGGAGCTGGTTTAGGCTTAAGTTTCTCGTGTTCAAGTTTTAGTTTAAGTAAACTACTTTGATGCAGTTTATCTTTATGCTTGTCTCTCTCTTTGTATCGGTCTATGTCTTTATCTTTTTTATCTTTCTCTCTACCATCTGGAGTTTTCAACAAATCATCTTTTGGTTTCTCTTTCAAAGATGACAGTTTGTCATGCACTGTTTTACTGCTTTCTGTAATACTGCACCTCCTTTCCTCTTGCATGTGTTTTGAGTTTGCTAATGATGAGATCTCCTTGTCTTTGGATTTGTCTTTCTTTTCAAATTCCTTTTCTTTAGTTTTATTTTTTTCTAATTTAGTATATTCAGATTCTTTTTCAGACTGTTTGACTTTTCTTTCAGTACAGTGTTTTTCTTTGCTTTCAGCCCAATGTCTGTCTTTATCAGCCTTTTCTTTGTCATGCTTCTTATCAGTTTTTTCTTTATTTCTTTCTTTGTCATCAAGTTTTTTAAGAGTACCCATGCTTTTTACTTTATCACTTTCCTTATGGCATCTTTCTGCTTGCTGAAAACTGGCCTTCTCCTTTACTTTCTCTGTACTTTCATTTACTTCTGCTTTTTCTTTCTCCATCTTGTATTCATGCTTTAGTTTTTTATCTTTTTCTCCATGTTTTCTTTCCATCTTTTCAACATCTTTTTCTTTGGCTGAGGTTCGCTTTTCAGTCTTTTCTTTATTTTCCTTTGAATTCTTTTCCTGCTTTTCAGTATCTGTTTCTCTTTCTATCAAATGCATGCTGCCTGCCTCATCTTTAACTCCAAAACAGAACAATTCAATCTCTTTATCTGCAATCATAATTTCTTTTTCTTCTTTATTATCTTTTATTTTTTCATCCTTGACAAACTTCTCACTTTCCTTTTTGTTTTTCTCTCTCTCCTCTTTAGCATTTCTTTCTTTCTGGAACTGTCTCTCCTTAACTGATTTATCTTCTTTTCCTATAGCTTTTTCTAGCTTTGATTTTCTGTCTGAAGAAAGAGATTCATGTTCCGTGTTTAACAACGTATCTTCATTTTCATCACTTTTGAAAAAGTTCTCTTTCCAAAATTCTCGGTCAAACTCAATACTTCTTTGAACTTCTTTAACATTATCTTTATGTTTATATTTTTCCTTCTCCCCATCCTGTTCCTTTTTGTGCTTTTCCTTTTCTCTTTCTTTGTGCTTTAATTTATGCTTTTTAAGTGTTTTACCTTCCTTGTCAATCTTTCTCAAAGTATACTCTGAATTCTCAAATGCTGAGCTGTTATCTTCCTCTTTAGTTTTAGGGCTAGATTTTTCACCAAATTCCGAGTGAAAATCTTTTTGATGATGCTTACTTTTTTCTTTGTGTTTGCTGGATTTGCCACTAGAGCTTTCTACTAAATAATCAGAATCCGTGTTATGTTCATACCGAACTAATTCGGACTGCAACGCTATTTCAGAACCTCCTGGTGATAAGCAAGTTTTGGTGTTTTCTTGCTTTAGTGGTGTTGACTGCTTTTCACTTAAGCCACAGGGCTGCTTCGGAGATTTTCCAGCAGTGATATGAAATAGATGTAAAGAAGAATCCTCTTTTGAAGTGAAAGACTTCTTAAAGGTTTCTTCTTCTCTAGCTTTATCTAAAGAATCTAACCCAGAAGGAGCTATATTTGCTACTCTAGCATTTTCTTTTTCTTGCTTTACTTCTTGATTCTCTTTATTTTTGCTCTGATTTTTTACTTTCCTTTTAACCTTGCCTTTTTGCTTGTGTTCACTTGTAACCACATATTCTTTCTTCACTCTGGCATCAGAATTTGAGGTCTCTGAAACAGAGCAAGGAGATACTATCTTCTTGTCCTGAAGTATTTCTTCATCCGAACTTTCAGAACTTGAATACAAAACTCTTGATGGCTTCTGCTTTTTGCTTTTAAATGACTTTGAAAACACCACTTTTTCTTGTTTCACAAATAAGCTGGTCTTTTCAACTTCAGTCTCATCCTCTTTCCGTAGTTCTTTTCTAAGAATATGTTTGTCATCGATCATTTTTTTCATTTCATCTTCATCATCATCTTTAAACTCATACTCATCAAGAGCAGATGGGAGTGGTGCCTTACTAGGGACCACTTGTTTGCTTTTGTTGGCTACAGGGTCCTTTTCTGCTTCTGAATCAACATTCCCATCTACACTGGAAGGATTTACAGACGGAGCTTCTTCAGAATCTAGGGTAAGAAAACCAAAAATTAGTTGAATACTGATGGGACACTCTTCACACTTCAGGACAAAACAGTTCAGTTCGGCAGCCATACTTCTATACAAATGAAGAAAGGAAAAAAACTACTTTAAACACACAGTAAACTTCTGCACTAGAACTAAGCTTTTTAAGAGAAAACAAAAGGTCTTGGAACCAAAGTGGCCCCCTTACTTTACAGCTCTCACTCAGGCATGTAAAAATATTAGTTAGCATTTTTGTCCCAATCTAATAAAAGCAGTGCACGTTAAATTTTGGAAACATCACCTGTTGTTTGTAATTCCTGCGTAGCCTGACTTGTTCTCAAGGACATCTTACTATGACAACTCATTCCTCTAGGAATTCATCAGCTCTTATGCTCTGTAACAATCAAACTACGTTCCTCCACATGAACTATTTAGTCATGCTTCAACAGCAGATGAGCTTTTCTTCTTTTAAGACAAAGACTTGCTCATGTAAAGAAATTCCCTCATGAATCTTTATGCATCTGATATGGACAGCCTAAAGCAGATTATACTACAATTCACTGCAACTGCTCTTTGCTGCGTGAGTGCAAAGCATTTGGAACAACTATGTCTTGGACTTCAAAGTCCAAAATATAAGACTCTCTCAACTGTTCCTAAAATGAGGCTTTAGGAAACAGATGGAGTGTTATCACAACCTGCTCATATGAAAATCTAGAACTCAAAAAACCCTAACAAGTATTTCTGGTTGTATTGTTCCCTCCAAATAAGGTTACAAGCCAAGCTTCTTCGGCTGAATCTATCAGTTTGCTTTTTAAAAGCAGTACTGTGGACTAGAGATTTGACATACTGAATTAAAATTGACAGAAGAATTTGAAATTATAGTGCAAGGAAAGTGATGAAGCAGTTTCTATACATTAGAAATTTTAATTAGGAAAAAAAAAATGTTCTGCTGCAAGATCCTCCCTCATTTTCAGTAGGACCCTCTGTGAAAAAACTGCCAGTACACAACGATTAAGACTTGCATAGGTACAACAGGCTTCTCAGGTACTTTGCATTCAACCACACAGTATCAACAAAACAGATCCAAAAGTCTGTATTATCTTCCATATTGTCTGTATCACCCAGAATACATTACTAGCTCTGTGCTACCAGCTTTTTATACACTTCCCTCCTCACCCATTTATACATGCCATCATCTTCCTGCATTAACTCTAACCACTTCTTGTAGCTTGGCCTTCACCCTTCTCGTACAAGGCAGTTGCTGCTTCTCTCTTCCATGTCTGTATTTCCTTTGTTCTTAACAAACTTTCCTCATTGCAAACACATCAGAGAGCTTACTTCTTAATGACCAAAGATAAAGCAATGGAAGCACGGGAGATGGATCACTTATTCTCTAAACCCGACTCCTTGAGAAACTGCAAAGAACACTCAACTACTCTTGGCAACCAACCTGTGGAAACTAAGCAATACCCTGCACAGTCAGACTGCTGAGGAATTAATTGCTAAATAGTAGCAAGTTTCTATTATGCACATGTAAAAATATTTTTCTTAAGATTAATGATTTCACTAAGTAGATTCTGTGGAGCAATGTCACACATACCCCTTAAAAGGACCACACACAGTATTTCAGGTTATTCCTCTAATGATGAAAGATTTAACATTACATTAAAACAAATACGACTTTTTTTATTCCTTGAGGCATAATGAAGCTTTGAATATAAAATATTCCTAGGGGTTTCATTTTGGTTTTTTCATTTGATTGTTTAGTTGGGTTTTGTTCATTTATTTGTCCAGGAAAGAGAAACGAACTTACATAATCACATGACATGATGCTCTTTCCTGATGTACTTTTCACAGATCACAGAATGGTTGAGGTGGGAAGGGACCTCTGTAGATCTTGTTCAACCCCAGTCTCCCAAGCTGGGCCACTCAGAGATGGTTGCTCAGGACCCTGTCCAGGAAGTTTCTGAGTATCTCCAAGGACAGAGTCTCCACAGCTTCCCTGGACAACCTGTGCCAGTGCTTGGTCACCCTCACAGTAGAGAAGTGTTTCCTGATGTTTCTGAGCTTCAAGTTGTGCCCGTTGCCTCTGGTCCCATCTCCAGGCACCAGTGAAAAGAACCCAGCTCTATCCTCTTTGCACCCTCCCCTCAGGTATTTATGTACACATCATAAGATACCCCTGAGCCTTCTCTTCTGCAGGCTGAATGGTCCCTGCTCTCTCAACCTTTCCTCACAGGAGAGATGCTTCAGTCTTTTCATCATCTGCCTGGCTCTCCACTGGACTCTTCAGTATGTTCAATGTGTCTCTCATAACAAGGAGCCCAGACCTGGACCCAGCACTCCAGCTGTGGCCTCACCAGTGCTGAGCAGAGGGGAAGGATCACCCCTCTCAGCCTGCTGGCAACACTCCTCCTAATGCAGCCCTGGATACCACTGGCCTTCTTTGTAGTAAGGGCACATCACTAGTTCACCATCAACTTGGTGTCCACCAGGACCCTCCAGGGCCTTTTCTGCAAAGCTGCTTTCCCAGCTGGTCAGATCCCAGCCTGCACTGGTGCCCATGGGTTGTTCCTCCCCTGGTGCTCCCTGCTCCCCTTGTTGAACTACATCAGATTCCCATCATCCCAATTCTCAACACACTGAGGTTCCTCTGGATGGCAGCACAACCCTCTGGTGCATCAAATCCTTCTTAGTTTTGTGTCATAAGGAAACTTCCTGATGGTACACACTCTACCCCAAACATTAATGAAGATGTTAAACAGGACTGGACCCAGTATTGAACCCTGAGGTTCAAGGCCAGTTACTGGCCTCCCACTAAACTTTGTGCCACTAATCATCCTCCTTTGGACATTCAGTTTTCAATCCACCTCATTTCTTTTAGCTAAAGAAACTGAAATTCTGAAGATTCTGTGAAAGGAAAATGAAAAGTTCCTGCCTGGCACTGAAGCAAATTACTCAGGGTCAAGAATCTTTTGCTTCTGAGGAGACAACAGGTCTTTTTGTTCCGCAAGAGGTGTTACATACTCCTTAATCTGCAGAAACACAGTAGGAGCCAAGAATTACTGCCTCCACACAAACCAGTGGTTCCCCCACTAGCAGAGACTTTTCTTCACTAAGTGTAACTAAGTTATACATGTAATATACTAACTCCTGATTCATCTACTAAAGGTGGGAAATAAGTGACTTCGGGCATATTTTTCCCCCATGAAGACCTCTCAGAAAACACTTCGTATCATAACAAGTATCTCTAACTTTGTATCATAACAATATTTTATTCTGTATTTTTCTCTGGTAAAACTACCATTCTGACAGAGTCGATTTGGAAAGTGGGAAGGGCTTATTAAAGCCAGAGAGAAAAGTAAAAAAGTCAGAATAAACATTTCAGATAATTAAACTGAAAAATTAAAAATTATCTCTAAAAATAAGCTTGAAAAACAACCTTAGCAATAGCAATCTGCAGCAAGTCTTAGTAGCTAACACTGGAAAAAATTAAAACCACCTAACTTCAGGTAAAATTACACACTTAAAATATGCAATTAAATAGCTACTTTTACCTGAGCAACTGTCCTCATCATCAGAGATGGGCACTTCCCTTTTCAACAGCATTTCCAGCTCTTCAGTTTCAGCCACATCAACAGGTCTCTCCCCGTGCTTATTGGCTTGAAATGGATTTCCACCATGTCGAAGCAACAGCTTTACAATCTGCAGCATGAAATAAATTAACTTTTAGGTTTTCCACAACATGTTACTTGATCAGTGTAAAAATCTTCTGTTGCATACAAAATGTGGGTAACACAATACACAATCCTAACTCCTGCCTATGAATCTGAGACTGGAAAGCAAGACTTCAGGAACTAGAATGCAAAGCCAGGCATACATAGTCTGCTCATTAAAAGAACTAAAAGGGAAGACCTCTGTTACACAGACACAGCATCAGTATAAAGGAAAACAACAGTGGCCTTTTGTTCTTGCTGTTCTAGCATTTCTTCACATAGCTCATCTGGTTCCTCACCTACCAAGCTTTCTACTCCTCTGTACTCGATTCACCTTCATGCTCCAAATTTTATAGCACTTAACTCTAAGGAACAGGAAAAGTTTTACAAGTAGCAGTACTATCAGTTTCCAAAGCATTTCCATAAAGACTCAAGAAAGACACAAGTGTATTACTGGAGGAACAAACTACCCCCAACCCCAGTTCCATTCCATAAATCAAAATCACCAGTTTCTCTATCCATGAAAGCTGAGAAATTGTTAATGTTACAATTATACCAAAGCCACTCCATTGTCAGCACAGTAATCAAAATTAACTACTTTTTTTTGTCCCCCTAAGTACATGGAAATTCAGCAGAAATGCTATCTTAACAGGAAACTTCAGTATTTTTCTGATTCATAATGTCAGTGAGATGGTCACAGATACCTATACTGAGACCAAAGAAGCAAGAGGTCCTAGTCTCCAAAACTTTACTTCAATTTCATGCAAGTTTGATCTGAAGACCCACTTTTGTTTAGATACCTGTAAGAAGCAGTTACTAAACAGTTAATAAAAAAACCCACAACCAGATTATCACTATTAATTCCTCTAGTTTTTCCAGAAAAAACCTTTGGAACCGAACATCTTGTTTGGAAGGACATTTTCTACTTTTTGCTTTATACAACAGATTGTACACACAGTAATGATATAGAACAGATATAAAGGGAAATGGAATAATTTTTGCATCTTACTTGCAGAAATCAGGAACAAATTTAGAAATTAATGTAAAATACCCACAGTGCTCCATTTATTTTAAGTGCTTATTGGTAAACTAAAAAAACTACTAAGAATATATATATACACCTTGATCCTCTATTTCAATGCCAAAAGCGATATGTAAAAAAGAAATAGAGGATATATGTAGTTACATATATTTAAAGGTGTATATATAAAATACATACAAATCCACAGTATGCTGTTTGGAGCATACTGTGAGAATTCTTGCAGTAGAAGTCTCACAAAGGAAGTCATTAAAATGCTTATTTACTAAGAAATATTTAAGAAAATACATACTGGTAGAAAATATCTGGCAATAGAAGTTGGATGAAAAGCAAGACAAAACAAAGACCATCAGAACAACTCTGAGATGCTCCCAAAACGGAGCAGAATTATAAAACTGTATGACTGCAAGGACAGTTAGAATTCATTTTAAAGACTGAGCACTTCAAACCAAGTATATTACACAGAACTCACATTTCTATGCCCACTACTAGCAGAATCATGAAGTGGTGTATCATCATCCAAGCCCTGTGTGTTCACATCAGCTCCAGCTGCTATCAGGACCTTGGCAACATCGTAGTAACCACCATTACAAGCTTCATGCAGCGGTGTCCAGCCTGTAGAGAAGAGTGGTAAGTCTAAGACTGAAAGGTCCAAGATTTAAGTTTCTTCTCCTGTGCTATACATCTCTATTGCCTCTAAACATTTCAAAATAAACTCACAATGTGAGTAATCCTATCCATCTCATGCTTTATCAACTTGAAACCTCATGGCAAATTCCAAATTTTTCTGTGATTAAACTGAACACTGAAATCACAAATCAAACAGGAAGACAAAATCTGACACATAATCCTTAGGCTAAACATGTTAGAATTTCTTTGACTAGTGAACATTTGAATAGTGTTAGGTATATATAAATAACATTATGCTATGTGGAAACAGTTTGAAAACAACACTATTGGAAAGAATAAGTATGGCGAATTACCATAACCAGTGCTCCTTTACAGCTACTGAACATGTACTGGGAACCACTAACAACATTCAGCAGCTAAATAATAAGGTATAAATAAACACTGACAGAGAACTTACTCCTGGTATTTCCTAGAACACTAGTGATATTTTGCAATTTTGATTTCCACATTGATAACCTGCAGTTCACTGCTCATTTTCTGTAGCAGAGCCTCAACTGAAGACAACAATCAACCCACACACGCTATATTCTTTACCTCAATTTCCTCTCCCCAACTTGATTACTTCCACTTCATAGCTGACCTAAACTACTGGTCTGCTGTTGATGCCTTCTCAAAGCCCAGTTCTGGGGAGGCATTCAGCTTTTGTTCCAAACATAACCAATGCAAGTCTGGAAGAGGTTATTCACTTGAATTCTGTGTCTGATCAGTAGTCATCTTGTTCATCCATGAAGAGGAGAGTCAAGAAACCCCTACCTTATCTAATCTCTCACTAATGTGATTTCTCACCTTCATCTTTCACTCAGCTTCCCAACTCCCACTCATCTAAATTTAAAAAAAAGCTAAAAGAAGAAAGCTTCTGAGTTATTCTATAGCAAAACACTTCTTACTGATCTTCATACACTAAATTTCCTCTCCAATCATCACTTGGGTCACTCACTTTCAACACAGCCTGGCTACCACCTCCTTCTTGACATTTTCTTATCACTTTCCCTTTTAGCACTCACTCAACATCATGACTCCTCTTCTGCTCTGAGTCCTCTGATCCCTTTTTTCCCCTTATTAATTATCTCTGTAATTAATTTTTCTCCACGTTTTACTGCTTTGCCTTTTCATCCTATCACAATGTCCAGCTTGCCAACTCTAGTCCTGGTTTGCTCTCAACATCTGTTTCCTTTACTCTTGTTCTCACACAGCAGTATCATGCTGGCAGATATCCCATGCGCAGGGTTTACTTCCTCCATTACTAATTCATTTTCTGCTCCTCTAGTTCTGCCAAATTCTTAATTGAAAACGTCTTAATTCTCTAAACCTCACTGCATCCTGAATTCCTACTTTTCTCCACTCATGACTCACTTCTTCAATCCTCCCCCTCTTCTTGACTTCTTCCTCCGCACAGGATTTTGAAGTTCAGCTACCTCTGCTTCTAACTTTGGATTACCAATGGAGAAGTAGCTCACTTGATCCCAAACACCTCCTCCAGAGTTTTGAATGAAGTCTCTGATGACTTCCTCTCATCTGATTCGTACAATCAGCTCTCAGCCACTGTCCTCCTTCTTCCACCTGCCTTTAAAATTAAGTATCTGTACTAGGTCAGGCTGGGATGAAGCTACAAACTTAACTTCCTTCAGAGTAGCCCTCTATTTGTGGCTATTCATTGCACACCAGTGTTTTGGCTACTGCTGAACAGTGCTTGTAAAGAATCACAGTTTTCCCTCTTCTCCTCCTGCACAACAGGCTGAGAGGGGACATAGCCAGGACAGCTGATCCAAACCGACCCAAAGGTATATTCCATACTACCTGGTGTCATGGTCAGCAATAAAAGCTCAGTGAAAGGAGAAGGAAGCAGGGATGTTTGTAGGTAATGGCATTCATTTTTTCAAGCAACTGTTACACCTACTTCCTGGGAAGTGACTGAACATTTGACTGCTGATGGGAAGTAGTGAATGAATTCCTTTTCTTCCTTAGCTTGCATATACAGCTTTTGTTTTGCTTATTTAAATGGTCTTTAACACAACCCACAAGGGATTTTTTTCCACCTTATTTTCTCCACCTGCCCTGTTGAGGAGAGGAAGTAAGAGAGCAGTTGGGCGAGCATTTGGCAGCTAGCCAAGGTTAACCCACCACAACATCTCTTGAAACATTTCTCCCTGAGATTTCTAAGGGCCTGTCTTCCCCTGAACCTCCCCCACTTTTTCTAAAATTGCTCCTGTCAACAAGTTCTTCTCATCTCTCCTCTCAACTTCTCTGAAGGTCTTGCAGCGTTCTACTTCTGCTTCCTTTCTTCCTCTACATGCCAGCCCTGGGCGGCCTTACCTTCAAATACAAATACAACTGCAAACCAGATCAGAAATTACCAATCTATTTCTTACCTAAAATCAAGATTTTAGTTCATCTCGTTAATATCGTCTCTTTGTGTCAAGTTTGAGCTGACAACTAATTGTGCCATATAATTCTCAGTTTCTCCCACAGGGGTCTGCCACCTCAGCTCACCTCAAGCATTCCCACTATAAGAGTATAATTCTCACTATAAGCATTTTGACCCAAAAACCTAAAAATACTGTATATATTGAAACTTAACTTCATGAATCAGTGCCAAAATCAGAGTAATGACTGACATACCAAAACTATCCTTAATCTAGCAGGACTAGATGACAAGTCCAAACTCTCATCCGCTTTGGTGCACATTAGCTGCTCCAGTGAGAACACAGTGTATATCACACTTTCACCATTACCAAACTTTGCATCTCCTCACACAGCCTACAGTCCCACTACCTGACTCTGCCCAGGATAATTCTACAAAGTTCAGCAAGTGTGCACACATATTTCTATAAATACTCAATATGCAAAGGCCCTGGACGCAAATGAACCCTCTGGGTATTAATACACTGTTCTAATAATACACTATGTGCTGTAGAGCCCCAGGACTACCACTGCCATTGGAAATAAAAAAACATGATGAGTTTCTACTAAGTTATATTTTTTCATTTGCATGTAACATGAACTGAAAGGAAAGCTCAAGAGAACATGTACTGACTTAACTTACCTGCAAAATCTTTTACATTCACATTTGCACCCAAACTGATTAGCTCCTTGACCTGTTTAACATCGCCTCGAATTGCTGCCATATGTAGAGGAGTTTCCCCTCGTTCATTTCTCTTGTTAACCTTGTCTTTTTGTCTTGAAGAAGAGGCTGGAGTTTTCTTTTGTGTTGGTGTGGTTTGTAAGGAATGATTTAAGGCGGAATCTACAAAATAAGTTTTTAAATGGTCACTATAGGTTAATTAAAATGAGGTGAAGTAAAGCGTGAACAATTATATTTAAATAAAGGATATATTTGACACTTCCCATGTATCAACACAATGCCTATTTTCAATGTGAAAAAGGAATTTTGCAAAATCTTACTATTTTTTAAAGCAGGTTTCATGAACAGATAAAGCCTAACCAAACTACAAGGTTCACATACTCTGGTATAAATTCTGCTGAATCAAGACAAGGCATGATCATGCAGATTAGCATCTACCCTGCTTCCCCCTCCTCCAGCACAATTCCACTATACTTTTATGTAGTAGGATGCCAGTTTAAAGAATTACTGCCTGGGTACTGTACTCTACACAATTCCTCAGCTGTGCCAACACGAATGGTTTTGGGTGGACTGGATAGTTTCTTAAGGAAACCCAGTCATTCACTTTTTTTTTTTTTTTTTTTGGTAAAATCTTTACACCTGTACAACACACACATACATAAAAATTTTTACACACAGCTGGACCAAGGACAGTTTGAAGTCATGAGTTACAAACAAGATGCCTCCCCGCTCCCATTAAATCCTAAGGAAATGATCCCATTTCCTCCTGAAGTAAAAAATCCTGATCGAAATTGAGACAATGAGACAGTAGTTAAGTTTCAGAAAAAAAGGAGGAAAAAAAAGGAAACATTTCATTTTTTACATAATCCATATAGAACATCTGAGAGGCAAAAATAACCAAAGGAACAAAAGAAATTTTCAGTTTTTACAGATATCATAATGCAAAATTTTGCACATAAATACAGAAGGTCAAAAACTTTCACCAAATTACTCACTCAATCAGAATTAAGAGTTTTAACAGAATTATGAATGATTTTAAAAGTGTCAAAAAAAAGGATCGCTGAAAAACATCAGGGTTTAGCATATTCTGACTGTGGCAGAATTAAACAGGCAGGAGGAAGAAAAGATCACCTGGACTGTTGTCTCTTGCTGTCATCTGCATGAGAAGTGCCATCTGTTTGCGCTCTGACAGAGGATAACCAAAAAGAATGCTAACTGGTGCTGATTTCTTATTTCCAGCATCCTTCTTCATTTTCTTTTTCTCCGGACCTTCCTTCTCTGGAAATAGGAACATTTAAAAACTCTTAACAGCTGCTTCATCAAAACATTTTTCTGGAATCAAACCCATCCATTTCAGGTATGTAAACTGGTGACTGGTGGCAGGTGATGAAAAACAGAAATTATACCTGTAATTTACTGCATTTGCATTAGCGTTGGTTACCTGTTCTGATCATATTCGGATAACAAGCTACTGAGTTAAAGCACTTAAAGCTGTAAGTAGGATTACTAAAAAACCTGTTTCACAGCAGGAAGGCTTGTATATGTCACAACTTTCATTTTCAGAGATTTAAGTCAGGCACTTGAAACATTCTGTAAAATCAGTTGGTCAGTTTTCAGCCTTGAATCTGATCTGATCCTACAATCTGTTCTACTTCTCTCAAGACACCATGTTAAAAATTATGAAAAGACTTTTGAATACTGGTATCTGCTAAGTAATTAATGAAAAGATTGTTTCTCTCAAACTCATCCTGTTATTTCATCTTAAAGCAATTTCTTCTACAAAATTCAAATCCTTCAAAACCACATGATTATTTTATATACATAACTTCTTTCCTTTTATCAACATTTACAGAAGTTGTTTAATTTTTCATGTCCAAGTTTTAAACCAGGAGCTAAAATTACACAAAAACCGAGAAACCCTGTCATTTGCAAAAGCAGAAAATCTTAAGAGGACTCCACTAAGGAAAACTTCACTGACCTTCTGCAGAGAGAGAAAAATCAGTAAAAATTACAAATTAGAAGCTTAAGTCCCTTTGAGGTTTCTAGGTATCATTTCATTTTCTCCACTTCTGTATTCTTCCTTGTTTCATTCATTTCCTTTTAACTCCTTTTCTGACTTCCTAGCCTTCTCTAAATCTCATCTTCTAAGCTTGACTACAGACACAAGCTCTAGTAATGGCATGCTCTTGAGGCACGGGAAGGCACATCAATACTTCTCATTTTGAATTCCATAAAAGACATACATGATTTTACAGACTAAAGAATTGCAAGCAAGACTATTTAAAGAATGGAAAGCTACAGACCTAGGTACATATTAAAGAAACCCCTATAAATTTATCCATCCTATTTAAGAAGGAAACAAGATCTTGTATAGAAGCAATTGATATTTTTTAAACAGCATGCATCTCATAGTCCTGAATATCTGAAGAATTCATTCAATATCCAAATCAACACTGCTGACCTCTTGATAAAAATACCTGCATAGGAAAATAAACAAAAAAGCTCTATAATGAAATCGTACTTTCAACTTTTCACTGCAAATACGCTGACCGCTCTCCAAGGATAATGTACAGCATACTCTTTTATTGACTAATTTAGTACTTCCATCAAAACAACATATTTCAGTTTGTCTAGCTTGGTCTGCTGTTTCTTAACTTATGCTAGTTACTGCGTACGATTTTTTTCTTGAAGAACACATTCATTTTCATTCTGAATTTCTCCTTACAATGTTATACTGAGCTTGAGAAAGTAACATATCAGAATAAGTGAAATAAATCACCTGATCATCTAGCTTTTACTTTTTAATGACACAGTGTACTTTTCCAGGTAATTTTATCCACTGGGGTTGTCTGGGGTTTGGGGTTGTTTTGGTTTGGGGTTTTTTTTGGTGTTTGTTTTGGTTTTAAGTCAGTGCAATTTATTCCTGTCTCATGTTTAGTGTTGCATTTCAGTAGTGAGGTAAATTATTCTTCTATTACACTTCATTAACACAGTGTTTTGCAAAGCAGTTTTAGATCTTACCAATTAGAAGTACCAAATAAGACTATAACTGTTCTCACCAAATTATACTATAATTGTGCCCTTAGCACTCAAAAGAAGACACAATTTTATTAAAATTGGCATGAGACTTCAGATGTGTTTTCAGTAAATCTAAACATTCAATAAACAAAATTAATGTGATTAATAACAAACCTTAAAAGGTCTCAAGACTACAGCAGGTGCAACTGATAATTCTTTTACTGTAGTTTGTCCTGTACGAGGCTGCTGTTTCCCCCCCACCTACATTTCTCATGCATGTAACCCAGGCCAAAAGGGGTGGAAGGGAGCAAAAGAAAGGAAGTAGGGCATATAAAATAATGTAAAATAAATAAAATTAAATAAAATAATTAAATGCTCCAAGAGTAACATCACATCGTACAATGCACTTTAACAGAAGACCAACGTAACATTTAGGAACTTCAACTTTTTAGCTATTCCTTACCTTGTGGTAACAGAAAACTTTTCACAGCTATGTACTTGATACTTGATGTCTATGCATTTTGAACAGCAAATAACTTCCCTTATGGGGAATAATACCAGTTGAAGAAATTAAGTTCAGGTAGAATTTCATGTATAAAATTGACTGTTAAAGTCAGTTACTTAATTTTTTTGGTTCTCTC
>VXBX01004838.1:944922-975856 GCA_013400415.1 Scytalopus superciliaris | reverse complement strand
TTTATGTAACATCTTTTAATTTTTTTTTGTGTCCTCTTTTTTTTTTTTGTTTTTTTTTTTTTTTTTTTTTTTTTTTTTAAGATTTTGAGCATTTTGTTTCCAAAGCCTATAGAATACAAATACCTTCTTTTACATTCAGATTATTGTCACTTTTCAGTATACTGCAGCAGTTAGAAACAAAACATGAAGGAATTTTTTACTTTGTATTAAAAAAATTAAAATTGATACTCTTCAAAGTGGCTTCATGTTCAAACACACTTATTAAATAAACTTCATAATATGGTAGCCAAATCTACCTAGGCAATATCCTTTCCAAGATTTTCCTTCTGCAACGTAAGCTTTTCACCTAACACTTTAAAAAAATTGTTTCAAAATAGTCAGGCTATGTGAATGAGGATCATTTGAGCGTTTATTTGTAGAAGAGCTTCATGAAATCTACTCACAGTACTTAAATGTTCTGACACCAGAAACATCAAAAGCACTGGTGATTATTTTAGGACAACTTATGCATGACAGATCCCGAGGCAACTGATAATGTATCTGGGTTTTTTGTTTGTTTGTTTGCTGTTTCTTTTTCCTTACTGGATAAATTACAAACTCCCAGTCAAATAATTTCTAAATGTTTTAGGAAACTAAATTGTTAAATAATGTAACATACGGATTTCTCAAAAATAACAAAAAAAAAATATGCCAAACTAACAGAGTATTTCATTTGGTAAAGTAAACACCACAGTGGATAAAGGAAATAAAAGTAAAGACCAATTGCAAACTTCAGGGCTCATGATAGTCTGTTTTCATGTAAAAGAATCCCATCATAGTCCAATTTGTAAGGAGTAACAGGATTGAGAAATAGGACCATGCGAAGTTAAAACATGAACTGCTTGAAATAAGTTCTTGTAAGGATTGAATGATATGCAGCAAGACTAATATGTTCATTGCTAACAACTGTAAAAGACAGGTCAAGATGATCAATGCTGAGATGATGAAGCTGAAGGCAGTTACTGAGCTCTGTGTGATTATGGCAACCTGAATGAAGTTATTTTAAAGAGAAACACATCCTGACTGACTGCTGCTTCCTATGCTCAGCGAACAAGAATCTTAGAATGTGATGAAGAGACCTCACAGTGCACTGAACAATGTAGAGATACCAAGGTACTATTGTGATACCTAACTAATCAAGTTGATGACGTATTTATTTAAGCAAACCAACCAACACACACAAAGCCTCCTCCACTTTCCTGTCTCAAGCCTAAACAACCATTAAAGAAACTCATTACAGTCGAACAGTAAATCATCCAGCGAGCAGTGTGTAAACAATCCCTTCAACAGCCCCACTGACTCTGTAACCATGGGATGCACAAGCACAGGAGCTGTGTCACTGTGATGGACCCGTGCAATATGAAGAGGTCGGTTGTTTTGCTCTCCTGGATGTCAACCAAGTGTTAAAAGAAGTATAACTGTGCCATATTTGGACTACTTTAAAGACTGAAATTGAAGGAGTCAGAAAACAAAACCAAGATGCTACTGTAAACAGAAAATCTGGCAAACATAGTTTTCCAGAAAGATCAACAAATTACCACATTCAGTGCAATTGCAACTCATTATTCTTCCTGAAAAATCAACTATGTAACAAGACTATCTTCACAACGAAAATATTTTTACAATCTGCAGTTATGTTTAATTATTATGAAAAATTCAAATTTCTCTCTTTAGACTAATAAAAGCAGAGAATGAAAACAAATTTGACCTCTGCAATATCAACACTTGCCTGTTGTTCTTATTCTGATAATCACATCAGAGGTTATTTAAAACTAACCAGATTTTTTTTTTTTTTTACATAGGCTAAATAACTGGTGGCTTTTTAATCAAAGTATAGTTTGGGATTAGGAGACTTCAAATCAGAGAATTTATTTTAGAAGGCATGACAAATGCTTCTCCTTCCACCATCAAAACCACCAATATTAATCAAAGTTTGCATGTAGACTCATCCTTAAGATTTACTTAAATAAAAGTTAAAGCTATACTGCAGTATAAATAAATTTGTCTGCAGTATGTATATATTGTATGAGCTTTTTGTGGTTGTTCTGACCAAAGAATGAGGATGTCCATAAGGGAGCCCTCAGTTTAGGCCTCTTCAGAAGGCCACAGGTCTCCTGGGTCTCACATTACCTTTCAGACCTGTGCAGACCTTGGAGCTACTGCAGCCATCTCAACTGGCAGTGCATGACTACCTTTAGGCAAGTGGACTCAGTCCTAATGGCTAAAGATTTGGCTAAGGCTAAATCTTAAAACATTTAATTTACTAAACCAGTTTCTTAAGAAAAAAAAATAATAAATTTAGATAAAGAGGTGTACTAGACTCTTACAGGACACTACAAAGGGTGCTTGGTTTCAGTCTTGCCAAAACTGACCGGGTGTAAAATGTGCTTTACGTATAGTGTTGCAGATATCAAATAAAATGAAATATTTCCACATTAAGTTAATGTTCAGTTTGGCTGTCCGTGTTTATTACCACTTAGCATTTTTAGACAAGACCTGAAACAAAAAAAAGCCCACCAGAAAAAGGAGAAAGAGATGAACTGCAGGGGGAATTTTTACAAAAAAAAGCAAAACCAACAAAATCTTAGTTTGGATCCTGAAGACAGAATCAAGACAGCTCTAAGGATGCAAAGTTCTAAAAATTACGTATCCCTATTCTATGACTGATTTACATGCCTAAACAGGATGAAACCCAGCTATCATGGGATTTCTACAATCAGCTGGTGATCCTATCACACATTTATTCAATTAAACTATGAATTAAATTTTTTATCCTAGACCTACTTTTTATGGCATCTTTTTGTTTATTCTGACATATTTATAAAGACCCTGTATCTTCAGAAGCACTTAAAAATCAAACTCAATGGTCTTATCATCTGATACAGAGAAACGATTTAGCAAAGTCGTAAGAAAATTTTGCTACACTGAACTCTGGAAAAAAAACATATTGGAAGGCTATTAAAACTACATCTATTAGAAAAGGTTAAAATACATCCTGAAACTGTAACAAAGAGAGGAAGAACGGAGTAGTACCACATATTTTTTCCAAATCTTTTCAGTTATGAATTGCACACACAACCTTTAACCAATTTGCTAAAATACCAATACACAATTTTCACAAACTGTAAGAAGAAATCTGAGGGCTTTTATTTTTTAGCACTACTAGCTGATAAGCTTTTCATCACCTCCTCTTTTTCCCCCTCTGTCTCCTATTTCACTCTCATCTCTAAAAACTTTCTTTCTCAACTTCGCCATTCTCTGTACAGAGTTATCAGGGAGACACTTCTGTCAGAGGTACCAGTTTAGTTTGCTTATATCGAAGCTTTTCCATGTATAATGCCAAGTTTGCATCAGAAGCAGCACTACATTTCACAATCACTAAAGTCACTCCTAATCCACATCAGTGACAAACTGGGCACAATTTAAATGCTTAATTCCTACCGGTCTAATCTAATTGTTTAGGTACAGAATCAGCATTACAGAGACACTTTGTCATCCTGCTCTAAGTTTCTGGAAAGCTTGTGTACCAAGTTTGTCCCCTGTGAAACAAGGCAGTTGCCCTTACCTGCTTACCTCAGCAGAAATGAAAGGCACAACAAGCTCTGATGTTTGCTACTGTTAAGTATTTCTTGGCCCTACTTGAACATTCACTTCATCTCCCTGCTACATCTCCCTCCCTACACTACAATGTAGTGTGAGCACTGACTTGCTGTGCATGTCTAAGTGCCTAGAATAACCAGTCTTATTTGTGACAGTAGACACTATAGCAAAAGACATAAAAAATTACCTTGTGTTACCTTACAAGATGCTGTGATAATGACTTATTTAAAGTTGATGGGGTAGGGAGAGATGACAAAAGGTTTACAACAGTAAAAACCATTCAATAAATGCTATATATTACATCTACATGTATTTATTTCCATTATGAAAAATAGTCATGGTCTAACACCAAGCAAAAAATTTAATAAAGCAGATGCTGTGAGCATACTTCTCATTTATACACGGTCTTTTCAGAATCAAGAGGTATCATGAATACTGTAGGCCTCTAGAATGCTGTAAAACCACTGAAAACAGATCTAAAGCCAAGAGTATTGTTTTGAAATGTGACTATTTGAAATTTGGGTTTCATATCATATTCTTTTTACAGTAAGAAAAATCTCTATGTATTATCCAAGAGCCGAATCTTCTGCACTAAATCAGTCCTGGACTATAAACACGTACTGAGGTATACACTTCTATTTTGCATTTAAATCTAAGCATATTAAGGGAAGTGCCTGTTTCTGAAAATATTCAAAGGTATAATAAGCACAGTATAAAAAAACTGTAGTATTGAGCTCTTGTGAAATTTGGGGAACATGCCGCCTTCTGGTGACCTTTCACAGGGCACGGATATTTTTTCGTTACCAACAGAACTACTACTGAACAATGACATAGATAGCTAATTACCTAAACTCAGAGGTATGGTACTCTTAGAACATATCCAGATCCATCCATCTTGATTTGAAAAGAGCCATGTTACAAATGGTATTTTGAAGTCTTGAAATCAGTTCTAATAGAATAAGCTTAAGCCAGGAAAAATTACTAGCCTGTGCAGAAAAGGTATTCTGAAGAGAGATCACAGGAATTGGAACTGAAAGAAAAGTGTGCTCTCCATGGTTAGTTTAGTTAGCTCCGCAACCCTAGCAACCTTTTCTTTTATATGGAGGACAGTACATCTACCAGTCTTTCCCACTCTCCTTCCCCCAAAACATGGCTATGGAAAGGCACTTACAGGTTTTTTCATCAGTTTACTAGTTCAAACAAATGGACCTCTAGAGATGACAATGAAAGGAAAGATTTATTACTAAAACAGAAGCAAAAGAATGAGGTTAAGAAACAACTGGGTAATGCAGATAAACTGTGGAAGCATGCTACACGTTGCTAATGACAGGACGAGAGCCTATCAGGCTGAGATGCAACAATCAGAAGCAAGCAAGCAAGCAACTTTTATACTCAGTATCCTTTTCAAAGGGCAAAAAATCAACATAAAAACATAATATACAATTAATTAGGACATATTTTTACAAATAATTAGTTAAGGAAATAAAAAGGTTCTACCTGTGTCTGAATTGCGATCTTCATTTCTGGATGGACTAATAGTAAAAGGAAGTTTACGTTTCATGGAAGACTTTTCTTTCATCTCTTTCCCCACATCACTCCTATCCACTTTTGGAGTTTTGCTGTAGGATGCAATCTTGTCCTTGCTCTAATATAAATAAAAAGTATACTAAATAATTTTTGCATAATGCAGAAGAGTCTTATAATGTATACAGACTGAAAAGACTGCTATTGTTCGAATGTATGTGCTTGTGTTTAAGTATGCATATTACAAAGTTGCTGAATAAACTTTTAAATAACCTTAATAAACACAATCAACAGCATTTCTTTCTCTTTTTAAATTAATAAACTCTGATTTAATTAGTGTTATTTTTACTTTCTGATGCATCACTGTAGAACTAGTGTTCATTATTAGAGTCTTAATTAATGAGCAAAGGAACAACACATACTGAACAAGAACTTGCTAAGTCTTGACAACCATCCCAATTTCCTTCCCTGACTAAAATGATCCCAGGAAAAGCACATTGAAAGCCCACACTGCAATTCAGACTGTGAATAGTAACACAGTAACAACAAAAAAACCCCTAACAACTTTCCCTTGCCTTCACTCCCACCCCATAATCCATCCATACAGAAGCCCCTATTTCAACATTAATAGTGTAGTATTTAATTTTAGAAAATCTTCAAAGAACCTTTTTAAATTTGTATCAAATTTCGAAAAAAACAAGTACAAACTATTTGGATTTTTTAGTTGTATAAATCTGGGGATTTTGACTTACAGATGATATTTCAGAGTAAACAGAGAAAAAACCTGAACAGGGACAATATTAATTTATGCTTAATTACTTTGCTAATATAGGAAAAAAGAATATAAAAGATACCAGGTTAGTGAGAAGACTGCTTGAGAGAACCCTCTGCAAAACCCAATATTTTAACCTATTAATCAGGATGCAATTCAGGGACATCATGTTTTCTGTTCATTTCTATATGTGCTGCAGAAACACATTACCCAGCTATGTCAGCTATTACAACTCCACAGCTTTGTATCATTCTTAACAGATGATCAGACAAAATCACTAATAAATTAATTTCCTAAATATAAAAGAAGAACATACACTGACTTGCCAATCAGTGAAAAACCAAAAGGCTGCTGCTTGGTACTTCTGAAGCAAGTAGTTAGAAGACTTATTCTGATTGAAGAAAAACTAGAAAATAACTCCAGTAAAGGTACTGTTCTCAAAGGCACCTTTTTTTCTTCTTCTTCTTTTTAGAACGAACACAGGTAAAAAGATAACATCTGACACTCTGAGTTTAAACTATTGCCAAAAACTTAGGCAGAAGTGATTCCAAAAAAAAATGTGCAAACTCTACGACCTTCAGAAGACAAATGTCTGTACCAGGGAAACCACAAAGAAGACATTAGTCTATGTCAAGAATATTCTTGACATATAAAGGTTGATGCCCCCAGAGACTACCTATCCTCACTCCAAGTTTATAAACCTGAAAATCCAAAACCCCAAACCAAAAGAGAGTAAAACCTACATACCAAAATCAAAGTCAACCCTTCTTCAAAACCCAAAAAATAAAGCCACATCCACCCACCCTTTTTCTTATAAGCTGGAACAAGAAAATTTAAAAATCTAAAACCCCTTAAGAGTCCCCTAAGCCCTTGGGAAATACTGTGTCTGTGGTATTGCTTATGAAAGAAGCTAATCCATCCAACACAAGTCATCATTTGTAAATGCATCTGTAAGCTGACGAGAGCAGATCCAAACTCCATTAAGCCCTTTCCGATCTCTTCCACTACAGACGCAGGCTTCTCACTTGAGCCCAATCTCACCAAGAGCTCTCTCATACCTCTTGCCAAACAATCCAATTATTCCTCATAAGAGGAGAGACAGTTAAAAATGCATACTTTCAGATAAATTAAGACACAGTGAAATGAAAAAACAGGCTATACACAGAATATACAGAAACTGAAAAAAAAAGGAGAGTATTCTGCTCCTTAGTTACTGTGGAAGTAAATATTCAGCCACCACCAGTGGTAGACTTTCCAATCCAAAAGATGCAATGAACAGGGTGTTTGAGAAATCTGTACAAAGTCAATGCTATTTAGTATTTTCAGGGAAAGCAAAATGACTGACTAATTTGAAAAGCAGTCTAAATACAAAACTGGAAAAGCCAGGATAAAAACAAATAAAAAAATAATTAACTGTACAATCACAGAACACCATATTAAAAGCTAGAAAACTGCTAATGGACTCCTGGATCCAACTTCAAGTAAAGGAAGGCAAAGGGAAGCAGCAAGCCCTACAGGTTAGAACAGGCATTCTGTTTTAAAGAGTGAGCATCCACTGTTCCAACTACTCCTGGTCACCGTCAGCAGCACAGATATCTCTTTTTCAAGGTCCAAAGCAAGGTTCAAAATTCAGCATCAATATGTTTGTGTATTAGTTCAGTGTGATCCACAGAAACAACCTAAAATTAAGTTGAGGTGTTTTATTAAACAACCTGTAACTTACATCTGTGGACTTTCTAAACAGCTGCATTAATCTGAAGTGAAAACTGCTAATCAGATAAAACACTCAAGACAGGGTAATGCTGAGATAGGTAAACTACTGCTGCAAAGTGAAAAGGATTACATACTTTCCGTGCCCACTACAGTTAGAGAACATTTAATGGCTTTACACTGCAACAGGAGACAAGAAATGGTTATTTATCCTTCTACTAAGTATCTAACTCTACAACAGTCAGCATAATTAAGTATCAGAATAAACCGCCCAAGGAGAGAGAATTTCCATCAGGCAAGTCTTTAAAGAAAAGGTCTGGCAAACATCTGTCAAGAACCGAGTACAGCTTATTCTACTCTGGGGCAAATGGATGAACTGGATCTGCACGTCTCAATGTTTAATGCATGCCTCACTGGAGGACATAGTAACAAGAAAGAATTTTCTCTGTCAACAAAACCATACTAGTGCACCATGACGAGGAACACATTTTTAATCTGTTCAGCAGAAACTGTCTCAGAAGGCTAACAAACAGCAGTCTGGACAATTTCTTGATATCCCATTCCAGCTCTATTGTCTGGTACTGCTACAATCAATGACACGACACAAAAGGAGACAACAGAGAGCCATATAATCTAGCAGATGTACTGAGCCCTGAGAGAATAAGCATTCTTTTTCTGCCTATCAAAGATAATTACATACTGAAGCGTGTTCTGTATGGTATTAAATGGCTTTGGGCACTATTGTTGGACTCTTCTAAGGCGAGAATTAATTCTTACAAACTCCAAATGTGTTTCTTCTTTGGATGACACACCTATCACTTACTCCTTGAGTTTGGCCATGGAAGTTTTAAACTATAAATTCAGATAAATTAAAATTTCATTATGTTCTTAAGTTTGTAAAATAGCTCATGCAAACATTAAATGGTCTAGCTGCTGTACACACTCCCACAGTGTTGGGGTTTTTTTATTTTACGCTCCCAAGATGAGCAACCGAAATAAAAATACACGTACCCTAAAGCACATATGATATAAACTTGTGTTATTAACAGGAATGTTACTCCTAGTGACTTTTTAAACTTCTCAGAAGACCTGAATGTGTAGCTGATTCACACAGCTATTCACTGGTTGTTAGAACAGCATAATAAGCATTAACTTCTGGACAAATATGAAAGATTAACTCTCATAATGGCAGTAATTTCACTACATTCCTCAGGCAACTGCACAACCAGAACAAGCTAAACAGTGTAACAACTGCAGAAGGAAAACTGAACCCTGCAAGTGTTTTTAGTTCTATCTTAATATGTTAAACATTGGAATAGTCTTACGTCATTTAGTTTTTATTTTGAGAAGAATGAGGATATTTTTTAGGGAGTGGTGTCCTTTAACACTGGTGTTCACTCATAAGATGTACTGTTTTGTATGAACATTATTTCACATTAGGCCTCAGTACTTCCTCACATCAATTACATTAGGTAACAAATCCATAACATTTTTCATAGTAAGTTGTAATGCCTCAAGGACTATTGTTTTTAAACTCATAGTTGCAAATATTTATGTACTGAGAAAAATCCTTATTTTGCTTTACAGAAATTTCCACTACTTCATAAAGGTTTTACAATAAAATTATCACCGTTGATTTGGTCAAACTCTACTTCAGAGTTCTATGTTTGAGTATGTAATAAAGATTTGCTGTTGCCCAAACTCAAACTTTAGACTACTGCTGCTGAATTTTAAGTAACTTTCTCATCTGAATCTAAATGATTACATTTTGGCAGTATTTTGTCTATTTTTTCTAACATGGGGGAAAGAGTGCAGATTAGTCAAAGGCCAGCTAAACACTTCTGACAACTGTCCATGTCTTAAGAGAACAGATAACATGACTAAGTGACTGACATTCTTCTCAAAATATGACAAAAGCTACCAAATGATACTCATTGTGCTAAAAATCTGAATACAGGAATATTAACTGAAACACACTCTCCATTATTAACAATAATTCTTCATTTTTATTTAGGATTCCATGTTTTCAATATTATATGTTATTTTACATCATACAATTCCAAACCAAACCCAATTCTAATCTCAAGTTATACATTGCGCCAAGGTGGACAGTGAGTAACACCAAACAAAACAGTGCAAGCAAGTTTATAAGCTTACTTTTTTGTATAAACTTAATCAGTCCACCATTGGGATCTTCTTATCTGTATCCTTGGTCAAACTTCCATCTTCCTTTAGATTTTAATTTGCTAAGTAATCCTGCTTTTACTGGCATGTTACGCTCAAATACCAGGCAAGGCAGAATGTGACATTTGTCTGTATTTTTAATTTCCGTACTGATGATCAGTCTCAACGACCAACTCTTTGTTAGGGCAGCCAGCTAAGGGCAAACCTTGACCCAAACAAGTATAAAAATGCAAAGGTTTTATATGTGATCATTAAAAGCAGAATACCAATTTACCCCTTCCTAAACTGAATAAAAGTGTGCCATATTTCCTGGTCATTAAATAAATGGCATCATGTTCACTCTTCCATTTCCTGGAAAAAGTTATTCGTATCTTCCTATGAATTTGTGTCTTCTTTAATGTTCTGGCAAAGGAGCGACAAACCTCCATTTTAGATTACCTATGCTGACAGAGACTGCAGGGCATGGGGGTTCCACCGCTCAGCAGATGTAACCGCTATGGTCACTGGAGAACAGGGAACACTTTTGGGAATTAGGAGATTACTGGAGAGCGAGGTGTTGAGACAACCAGTGAATACTGAACCGGGCCACAAGGGCCACTGGTAAGACAGTTCCTGTGGCAGTGGCTGTAGGCTCAACAGCCAGCCTGGACACTGGCACCAATTTTCTAAAACGGCAGCAAGCAACAGGAAGAGGAGGTGAGGGGGAGGTGGAGAGTGGAGAAGGAAAAGGGGGCTCACAAGTAAACTATTTTGATTTTTTTTCTTTTTTAACTCAGATTGCAGAATAATTTGTATATTAAATTGAAAGCTTAGGAAGGAAGTAATCTGCACTACAGGAATATAGTAATCTATTTCTATACACTCAAAACTACAAACAAACACACTCAATGCATTTCAAGTCACGTCTTTAGCAAAGAAAATGGGGAAAACTAAAAACTGACACATTTCAGCAAACCTGCTATTTTTGCATTGATTAAAGTGAACAAAAGATGAAAATAATGTCTGTATTATAGATTTTGATTTTTTTTAATTATAAACACACTTGAAGAAACTGACACAATTCAGCTTTCCTAGCATGAACTGCTGTTGATTACATCTTCAAGATTTTCTTGTTTCAAAAGTTGGGCTTTTTTAGAAATAGCAAAGTGTTAAGACAGTGAATTGAGTTTATAAAGGTTGAAAAAAATTTTTTTTGTTAAATAAATAACCTAAAATCTTTAAAAAAACTAGCTTAATTACAACCATAGAAATAAAAAGACAGTATTTAGTACCACTAAATTTCACTGCAATGGCCTTCTTATTCTTGCTGGCTGTAGGCCCCAGACATTCCCTCCTCTTTCCCAGTACTGAACGACACTTCAATTAACCTGACCATATCCAAAAAAAGGGACCAGGGGAAAAAAAAAAAAAAAACAAACAAAACCCCACAAACAAACAAAAAAAACCCCAACATTATTTCATCCCTTTACCAGCAAGCCAATTTCCTTTCCCCCTTTTACTGTTATCTTCCTCTTCTTATCTAAGTAGTTCATCAGAGTTAGCAGAAACAACTACCTTGGCCTCACTTTACTGGGACCCATAAAACAAACTGGGAAGAGACTAAAAAGTCTAAAATTTTCCATTAATGTTTTTCTGAAGACAAACAGTTTCAAGTAGATGCTGAATCTTCTAATATTTTCTTTTTTTTTTTTTTAACCTCTTCTTGTATTATATCCATTCATTAAATGGTCTTACAGAGAATACAAGTTTCAACAAAAAGTACGACCACACACATACAAAATCCTCTTCTGGAGAACACAGTTTTAAAGACCGCTGGGAGATAAAAGGCTTCACTCTCCTTAGGGCAATATACACGTAACCCACCATTCAGAATGCAGAATATTATTCCAGCATCTGTTACTCATTAGTACCACTGATAAACCTGTGGTGTATCATACAAGCGGACTAGGCAGACAGATTGGAGAACTGGGTTATTTGCAACTTGGCTGCAGGAGTTTTAAAATTATGGGACACTTCACATCTATAAACAACAAACCACTCTTCAGCATCACTGGACTTCCTGCATTCCTTCATTCTCCAAGATGGATTGTACAATTTTTAAAGCAGACTCGTCTTAACCCTTCTGCAGCATTTGCCTCTCAAGCTCTCCTTAACAGAGGGAACAACTCCCTGTGTTACAAAGGAATATAAGAAACTTGCATTTGTTCATTGGTCTGTGCTCTGTCACTGGCCTTCAAAAATGTCTAGCATGTTTGTTATGGAGAGTAAGACACTATAAAATTAAATAAAATATGGATCATGTTATACATTGTGAGTGTATAAAGACTTCATACTAGCTAAGATATGAAAACTGTACACTAACTTACATCAAATAAAACCAAAGCATCCAGCTACCCTTTGAATTGTTGCAAATTACAATAAAAGGCATACATTCTGTCCCTTGCTTTACAGTTGAAGTAATGTAAAAAGTAATTTTTTTTCTGCACTCAAGATATCAGAACACAGACTCATATCTACTTCTTTCCATTACAGCAAGAAAAATGACACATGCTCTTTATTTCATTGAAATTCAATGGACATGAATATAATTTTATTACCTTTCTTGCAGTTGTTTTTTCCACCATGGTGCTATCGCTGTCAGAATTTTCAACTTGAACTGTTTTTGTAGACCCAAATTTGGGCATCTTATAGCTGTTTAGCTAGCTGTATCTTGTATCAGTGGGTTCATCCTGTGTCTGCAAAACAAACAAACAGCATTACATAAATATACACACTGCAGTGTCATTTCAGGGCAAACATTACTGCAGATGGTAGCAGAACTGAATAGTACCCCAAAAAAGATGACTAATAATGACACCTGGCTTCAAGCTTCCCACTCATGTGCAGCTCAAACCTTGGGGCAAAACCCCAAAGGTCTAACATGGCTACTGTTGGGCACAATGTCATCAGAAAACCACCAAGTCAGTTGCTGAACTGCCTCTTCCCTCTAACATACCTTTTTGACAGACTTAACACTTCTGGCTATTTTAACACATTCACATGTTCAATATCTCAATTTTAAGACTAGGAAGATGCACAAGGTCACTTCTGGCAACACAGGGAAGAGAAATTAAGCTTTCTAGCCTGGGAAACTGAAATACTGTCTATTCAAAATTATATGGAAAGAAGGTCAAGCCTTGGTGATTTACTATTCTTTCTGTTGGATAAAGAAATGTCTGTTAAAAGAAAAAATCTTCTAAAGCTTGGAAGACCTGGAACTAAAAGCCTTAATTTTCACTGTCTATCAATTAAATACATTAGCCACCATCATACATACATACATATATATAAAGCTCCAAGAGCTCTAGTTTCATCTAGAAACAGTGTTTCATCATGAAACAGTGTTTCATCTCCAGGATACACCAAACAAGTGTCACTACAGATTCATATAATGGAAAAGGGTCTGACTTGCTCTTTCACAGAATGAAGAGCCACCTTTCTTGTAAGAGTGCCTGAGAGGAAAGGTCACATGAAAAGTAAAACTGCACTTGACGTCACTTTCAAGCTGGTGACATTTTATGGGTCTTTTTGAGTTGATGTATTATGTTGCAAATATGTATGTGATTACAGTCTTACTGTGCTGCAGAAATTTCATGTCTCAGCAAGTCCCTGCTTCAGGTGTAACATTTCTGTTGTTGCTTTTGTTGTTGTCCCTGATCCTGTATCACTATTTTGGTTTGACACAGTTAACAACACAAACTGGTATTTTCTGTTTGGCAGACGACTTTGAGAAAACCACTTTGCATATTAGATCTGACACACAAAATGCTGATACTCAAATTTCTACATCCAGCCCACTCAACCATCCCCCACAAGACCTTAACTACAGAAAAGTCTCTGACAGAATATGGCCAAGGTTAATACTGTTGTATACAAGAAGGCAACATCTTATTTTTTTAATCTTCCAGAACAGGAGGGGAAAAAACAGAGGGGAAGGAAAGTTCAGAACGCCCAATCCTAAAGTCAGAAGGGTAGGAAATGCTGCACTAAGGTCTGCTCTTTTCCTCCCTTTCATACGCATCTGAGGCTTTTTGTTTTGTTTTGCTGGGTTTTTTTTAAACTAACCACAAGCTTATGAAAAACAGGAAGAGCTTAATTAGAAACTATCTCACATTCAGTAACCTGAATCTTGTCTCCACTATGATACAAGATACACTATTGTGAAATTCCTACTGTACTACTCTTACCCAAGACAAAAGAAACATTATTCCTGTAATTTATGTAGCGTCAATAGGATTTATACAGCCCTACTGATACAGAGAGTAATTGTTCTATTTTAATGGACATCAAAGTACATAGTTATTTGCCTTTCTTTTATTTGCTTTTCATAACAGCTGCAAGAAGAAAAATGGTTATTGGTTCAATGAAGAGTACTCTAGAATGAGTTTCTTGTAGTTTACAAACACATTTCTTAATCCTAAAAGAAGAAACAAGTTATACTTTCACAGAAAACTACTAGTGTGCTGATTAGATCATACATAGCATATAATCACATCAGCAAGCCTGTCTGTTTCCATGGGTTTAAAAAGTGACAAGTCACAAATCTGCTTTTGCTCAGTTAGCCTCTCAATTCCTTTAAGTTTCATTTGTAACAATTCCCATTCTATATACCATCATGATTACAATTACTTGAAGAAATATCAACATGTGAAAGCTTTTATTTTCATAAAAATATTTCTCATTGCAGATGCTGCTGTTTCCTTTCCCTCCTTTTTTTAATGCTACTTGATTCCCCGAAATTACCTCCATTCCTGCTTTGCTTCTCTTCCTTTCCTGGTTTCATGTCTATGACAGCAAGAAGCCCAACTTAATGAGCTTAGTAAAACCTTAGGCTTGGCTCCATTGCTCTTATTTGCCTCACTAGCAGGGGCTAAACCACAGTAACCGAACCAGAGTTCTCCTTCACAAAAGGCCTGGCCTTCCTGCATGTCCTCTGAAGCAACAGGTAATTATTTTAAATGGTAGACCAAAACAAGCCCAACCTCAAGCTGCAGGTATTGCATAGGGGCAACAGGACTATGAAAACACTTTCAAAGTAAATTTAAGGTATTTTTAAATAATACAGTTAGCTCAAATAATACACAAGTATAGGTAAACGAAAACAGAAAGCATTTGATGTTTCCATTTTCTTTATCAAATGATTAATGGGTAGAAGCTAATGCACAGGAAGTTTCACCTGAATACGAGGAAGAACTTCTTTACTGTGTGAGTGACCATGCATTGGAATAGAGCCCAGAGAGGCTGTGGAGTCTCCCTCACTGGAGAGATTCCAGAACCATCTGACCACAGTCCTGCACCGTGTGCTCTGGGATGACCCTGCGTGAGCAGGGAGGTTGGAGCAGATGACCCACTGTGGTTCCTTCCAACCTGACCCATTCTGTGACTCTGTGATCAAAATTAAATGTGAATTCATGAAATTCTTGATTCTAAGCCAATTATGTTTTGGAAAGAAAGCTTTGGAAGTTCATTAAAACTGAACGTCATATACTGGATTATTAAAGCAGAATCACCACAAGTATCACACTGGCACACAGCAGTATTTCCTTTAAGTCTTTTATGTACCAGACTGCTATAGCACAATCCCTGTGTGAAATACTTTTCAAACTGACAAATGCTTCAAATACTTGAGAAAAAAATACTTTTCATAAAGGGCAGATTTTTTTAATTATTAAAACATCACTATAATCCAAAAATCAAGTGAACTATTCAACCCATGATTATACAGCATATATATAACAACAAAATTGTCACCTGAAGAAGTGATTTTGATGTGACATTTTAACTTTATTTGTTTCTCTGCAGTTCAGTGCCATTTCAACTCATGTTCTAAATACAAACATCTGCATTCAAAGGGAAAATGTAAGAACATTAACAGGGTCTTCCAGGGAAACCTAGATCTGTCTGCTTTGAGTTTCCCTCAGGGCCATTTCTTAATGCAATTACTGGTTTATTAGGCAGTCTTGATGGCACATTTCAAATCACCAGAACCATAAATTAAAAGTTAAACTCTTTAGATTCAAATTATTCTCCTCTGTCACAACAAGCAATGCCATCACTTTTCATCTGACACACTGGCACAGCTGTGCTTTTTCTCTGACAAACTGATCTATTTCAAGCTTTTCAATAAAACAGAATCTACTTCCTACTAAAGAAACATCTCTGTGTGTAACAAAATGAGATATTCTGATTTTATGTTTCAACATCTTTCCTGCACATTCATTACCAGTTGTCAGTGTTCTACTATTTGAAGCACTATTGGTCTTTTCTCTCAATTATTTCTTAACTAAAGGAACTAAAAAATGCTATTTCCTCCTTAAAGTAACAAAGGTAAGTATTTAGACAGATCTACAGGCAGTGACATAAAAAGGTAGGATTATTCATATTAAAAGACCTGGCCAACGAACAAACAACCCCACCCCCCCAACCTCCAGAAACTCAGATGTAACTAGCTAAAAAACAACAGGCATATAGTAAATCTCTAACACCAACAAGTTACTGCATTAATTTGTATAAGCTTACGTCTAGCACTGAAGTAAGGGCTTGCCTCTACCTATGTAAAAAACCCAGAGAATTATTAAGTTCTCTCATGCAGTACCTTCAGCCCACCCTTCTGAGAAACTAGGCCCATGTGTTTGTGTTACATGGATATGTATGATTCACCAATGACTTTCAAGCCTATAGATGGATTTTCTTTAAATCTGACAGCAGTGTGAAGCTTTCAAAAATATTAAGCACTCACAAATTTAATGGAAAAAGGTGGTTGGTGAATAATCATCATAATAATTCATCACTCTTTTCCCCAAGGAAAGGTTTCAATATGAGCTTCATGCCATACTGCCTGTAAGAAAATCCCACACAAGATGGCCTTTATAAACCACTTTTCTTCTCTCCCCGTAGTTATGGGGGAGTCTCAGTTGAGACCTGCACATTACCTGAGTCAATCAACCGCGAGACATACACTGCTAGGCAATTAAGCATTGTTAGCTCTGGTGCTGACAGAACTATTTGTTTCCTTTCTGGCTTGCAGTGCACGCTTACCGTCTTACTCCTGCATGTCTTTCCCGTAACACACCATGCAAAACGTTAGCGATGCTTAGGGAAGGCTTTCTTTGGGAGCCCTGCTGTACAGCTGACCTTGAAGGCTAGCTGACTGCAACTACAATGCCAAGTCACGCGGGCCCAAGACTGAACTTCTCTAAGAGTATGAGTACTACATGGGTTAATTTCCAAGACATCATGTTTACTTTTGTGCTCTAGAAAGCACTTACATTTAAAAAGTCAGGGATCTAGAATAAGGCAAGCTTCCCAACTACATCTTTTATCCTCTATTTCCCATATGTTACTTCATCTGCAGAGGGGAGAAAAAAAAAAAAGAAAAATATCCCTCACTTCTAATAAGGATTTACTCCAGACTGGGAAACAGTGAATCAACTGTCCCAAATTTCTGCTATAAATAGCTGACAGAAGTGCTTCAGAATGTTTTGATAAAATTAAACTACTGAAAATGAAAGCTAAGGCTACATCTACATTAGCAAGAAGTAAAGAATTATCAAGAGCGTATCTGTAGAGTGGAACAGCTGGTAACAAAAATTCAGAATTTACACGAGTCACATTTAGCAGATTTTCTCTGGACTATTTCTAGTTCAGTTCCATGTACTAAATGCACATTAAAGGTTGGAGCATGTTCAGCACATTCCTAAACACATCTCTCAGCTTAAAAGAGGAGCAACCAAGCTCTGAAACCACAGAGAGCACACTAAACTACAGTGAGGAGAGAGGATAGTCCCTGATTCAAATAAGAGATTGACCTGATTTCCTCTTAGCAATCTCCTCCCTCCCACCCTTAAGACATTGTCTCTACAAAGTTTATTTTGAAATTATCTAGATTTCAAAGCTATCAAGAGTCTATAATGGAAAAGAAAAAAAAAAAAGTCAGTGGATGAGTATAAGAGAGAGATGTCTAAGAACAGCTGAACTGAGAGAAAGGCAGGCAAAAGCCAACATTACATATTCTGTTCAGAGAAAGCCAGCTGGCCAACCCGTATGTACACGCTGGCTAATTAAGAAGTATGTAGGTAGCTCACGCCTAGCCATACCAAATGTTATCTGCATTCTGGTGGGAGTGTGTCAAAGACAGATGAGGTTAACACACTGGGAGAAAGGGAATGAGTACAGTACAAAGGACCAAAAATCTACAGAAAACGGGTATTTTTAAATACCATAAGGAGCAGAGTTTTAGTAAAAAGGTATTAGCAAAAAGATATTAATTTAACTAAGTTTAACACTGTTCTTTTTTTATCAATAAGGTGTAAATTACTTCAGCATTTTATTTCACAAAAAAAGCATCCTTCAGCAAACAAGCTTAGAGAATTGATTTCTTTCCAAAAGAGAGGTTAACTAACTCCAGCATTATTAATGCCAAATGAAATGTGTGATGAAAGATGTAACATCATCGTCAAATTTTTTTCTTACAGAATTCACTGCTTCTACACATACAGTTACTCAACCAGAACCTACTGCTATACAACGAAACAGCTCCTGTAAATGCACATGTTAGCAGATCAACATCTACCTTTTCACTGACAGTGTCCAGTTAAGAAAAAAGGGCTTGAAACAGAACAAGAGATTACTTGGGATATTTTGGTTAGAGGCTGAGGATGTGCTAAGAGGCACAAGACCAGCAATTTGGGACTGTGGGGAAAGAGACCATTCAGGTTACAACACACAGTAAGAGGGCAGTGAAATCCAGTAGTACAGGACTGGGCTTTTCTAGGTTGGGAATTTAACAACCACATGTATAAGAAGAACGTCAGTTAATTTTGCACACAGACGTATGTCTGTGAACACTAAAACTTCAGATTAGCTAAATGACAGGATGTGACTGTGATGAGGAGGCAGCAGATAGAAAAATCTGAGAGATCAGGTAGGAAGAGATTGAGATGGAGGAGAGCACAAAAGACTCCATGACCAACACACAAGAATTTTTTCCAAAGACCACAGAACACAAACCAAAATTCTTTAGTCTTGCCATTCACATGGCCCTGTAAAAAAGCACAAGCATTCCACAGCCTTTTCATTTTAACGGAGAATGACAAGCTTACTACTGTGGTCAGTTTTCCTACCTCCTTGGACAGACATACTTGTAGAAATGACATCTTAGACACTGCTGACATCTCATGAAAATGTCAAAATGATAAAGAAAGAATGGGACATTGCCCAGGGCATGCGCTCAAAAAATCTTACCAGAACATTGTACAAAATTCTGTTTTGAAAAGTCAAAATTTCAGAGTGACTGCAGCCACAAAAATACCAGTCTTTGTACCAAGGTCTTCATTGCAGAGGACTATATAAACACAGCTATTCTATAATGATTTCAGCAGTTTATCTGATCTTTACAATGAAGGCAATGAAAGGGTTATTAAAGGCTTCATTCAAGCAGAAATAGTTTTACGTTTCTTGTGCAGAGTCCTATGAAAACAGCGTTATGTGGAACACCCCAAAAAATACTTCCTCTCCAACATTTAGCAACTGAGGGTGCTGTTGGAGTCCAACATGCATGTTACTGCTAAGCAGGATTACAGAACATTTTAACTTAAGTCAAAGTTGAGTAGGTATGAGATCTAGAGAGCAAAACATTTTTTCCAAAAGCTGATAATACATTAGACATATGCAGCTATAATGGACTAAACATACACTGCAGTGCATCCCTACTGCCAAGCCTGCCTCCTGCTGCAGGCTAGAACCGTATTATCCTTTACAAGCTTAAAGGAAAACACATTCTGCATAAGAAAAGATTAAAATAAAGGCTATTTGTGTACACTGTACTATTTGAGACTATATTTTTATCATCACCATTTCCTGTATGTAGTGTACACTGTAATACTTTAAAATACAATGAACTGAACAATCCACCAGGCACTTTTTGCCCTGCACTCCGTGGTATCTCATTGTACTCACAATTCAGTTCTTTAGCAGTAACCAGCAAACAAACTACTAAACACTACTGGCTTCAGGTAGCACACCAAGTTGGTATATTGGAGAGAACACTGACTGAATGACACATGCAGGGGCTTTTACAGATGAAAGCTGACAACAACATTTTTATTTGGAAAATATTCACAAGGTCTTTTCACATGATTGCAATGGTTCCATGCATGCAGGCTCCAGTGTCAGGGTTATGATGAAAGAACGGAGCTCCAACGCAGTCTCAAACTAACGGTGCCTAAGGCAACAGTCTGTTGCTCTATTAAGTGCAAATGCAGTACCCAGCATGGACATGAGTCACAAATTTGGCAGATTTTACAGCATTTGACAATAAAAATATGACAAAACACGCTTCGTCCAGAAGTGAGAAATTATTTTGGATTACAATTTTGGTTTAAGATTTGCACAGTACTTGAGATGACTTTGTGGTTAGAAAATGCAATGCTGGGATTAGCTCTAGTCCTTTCTTTGCTAACCTATTGCACAACATCAGACACAGTGCCTTACTCCTCCCCTGCAGCAAGTCTCCCTATCAGATGTAAGAGGATACACTAAAAGTCAAAGAAAACAAAACATCAGCCTAACAAACACACCTTTCATAAATATATGCCATGAGACAAGTTGGCTATGTGTATTTAGGACACTCCTTAGATACGAGCTAATAAATGGAATGGGCTACGAAACTCACTGTCCTGTCAGAGTGTTTCCACATTTTAATTTGAAATGCTTAAGATACTTGCAATCCCAACTGCACAAATCTTACCACAATAAGCAAAGTAAACTACTTATTTGAGCTTCATTTTATCAAGGTGTCCTTTATAAAATAAAGTGTAACAGTGAAATAGGTATGAGCAGTGACTACTCAAAATCTCCGTAACAGTTGTTAATATACTCTGAAATACCTACTCATTGCATGCCAGACTACACTACACAGTGCTAGCATGAAGTCCCTAAAAAACAGCCAACACTCAGGCAGCAAGGAAGATTTTCCAATACTTCAGCTGGAGCTCACCACTACTTCCTACTAAAATAAGGAACGTATCTCATAGTCTAGGAATTTCTACTAGGAAGAGGAAAAAAATGAGAGGACATACAACTCTTTCCTACGCAGAAAACAAACAAAACCTTTGCAGGGGGTTTGCTGCACTTGCCTGTATAGGATCTTGGGGTCTGACTCAAACCCCTATTTTAATAGCCTGAATTTACCTGTACTTGGTTTCAAGTGTCAAGTTCCACAATTTCACAATACTCTTCCATTTATTTCTGTGGTAATAGTAGCACCTAGACTTGTCAACTTCTTTACAACAAATAACACTCTATTAAAGAAAGTGACTGAATCTATAGTTTTCTGATTCAGTTTTAGTAAGATTTTACTCTTTACCCCCAGCCCCCTTTTTAAACTAAGCACACGCTTACCAACAATACAAGAACTTCACTGATCACAGAATTAAAGAATAGGTTAAGGGACATTTAAAGGTCATCTAAGTCTCTCAGTTACCCAGTCAGACATTTTCAGCTTTTGTACCTTGCATAGACCAGGTTGAGTTTGTTACTGGAGCAGGAAAACACAGTAAAAGAAATAATGGAAAGTACAAATCTTCCTATTCCTCACTAACTGTGGGCACCTATAAATAACGCAGCAGCATTTTACAAGCAGCACACTGTGGAAGAAGAAAAAACTTTGGCCCAAAATTTAGTTTACAAAATCCTATTCACTGACTGAAAATACCACACCCAATATGCCTTTGAGCTTTGCTACATGGATTGACTTGAATTTTAAAGGTACTACAGGTTCATAAATTACAGGGAGATCATGCTTCAGTGACAGCTGTATCTAAGCAAGAGATTTTTCTCTTTCATGTCACAGCTTATCATTAGAAATACACCTGCACATCTTTCTGAAGGTTTTCTTGCAACTGCAATTAATTCAAATGTCAACCAAGTAAGGACCGAAACTCTTACTGGAGTCAAACATCTCTTCCCTCACACATTTTTAACTAAAACTCAAAAATCTACATGTCAGAATGAAACCAACATACTGACAATCTGCTGCAGTTCTGAGGAACCAGTGACCACAAACAGCTGCAGCAAGTAGATTCACTTGCTTCCAGAGAAAGAGAATCTATTTGCCACTCTTAACACAATTCCCTGTTATTTCAGCTTGCCTTGATTTCTACATTCTTACAGGAATAAAAATGTCAGATTTTTTAAAATTTAAAAACATCCTAAATAAAAAGTAGGACCTATCCCTGACATCACCTTACCAACTTACTACCTGTAAATCAAAACTGAGAATAAGGGTTATGCTTCCTCTCCCTTCCGAAACATTAACTGATTTTCACAATATTGCTGGAAGATGAAAATGCATTATTTCCTTCATTTTACAGTCTCAAAGCAGATATCCACATATGAGGAAAACACTTGGCAAGTATTCATAAAAAGCCTGTATCTTACACAAATTCTGAAAAAGATTGAAAACTGGTAATTTTCAGGGTCATTGTTCAACTCTCTTCAAGATGGGACCATTTCTACCTGCAACATCCTCCTAAATTAGAGAACTCATTCCAACTTCTGCCACAGGACTCCTCTTGCAGCAGTATCCTAGACTGCACAAATGCAATTTATCCCAGAGATCCATACTGTTCATCACTTAAAGGAGAGCCCCAACCAAAAAAACCATCAACTCATGACCCAGCTGTGCGCAGACAGCATTTCTGACACAGCAGTGTCACGGCGAGAGGGCATGCAAATATAAACAAGAAGCACTCGTTTCACTTCTTTTGCAACATACTCCTCCTATTTCCTTCCTTGTACTTTCTCTGAAGTTTCCAGTCTCAAATAGATTCTGAGAGCCTCCCTCTGCAAATGTCACTCCACACAACAAGATTATAGAAAAAATAAAATAAAATAAAAGCAGTTTGTTGGTATCACACTTCTAAATTGATACGGAAGTAATTGCTGTTTATGTCTTTCCAAGGTGCTAAAAAAAAGTCCTAAAAACTAACATTTTGTCAAAATATCCCTGCAGGTGCTATGTCAACCAATTGAATACTGCTTGGCATGTAAGACCTAAAAGTTATTCACAGAACATAACAGAGGAAAAGAAACCAAAGGATCCCAGATATCTATACAAGACCTTTAATGTTCTTCCACATAGGTAACTGAACAGTGAAGAACTAAGGAAAATTAGGGCGCTACACTCTGACATCTCACAGCAATATACTAAATATTGAAGACCAAGTATCAAAAAATGTGCCAAAGGACAGGACACTCTCAAATCATCAGTTAGATTCAAGGACCCTAAACCTCAGTAAACCCATCTGCTTCAAGCATCATCCAAAAGAAGACACCAAGAGACTGCCATCAAAGATCCCGTAAGGCACTGAGAAAAGGTAGGAAGCAAAAGAAGTAAAGAGCGGATGAATCAGCTGACTCTTGTCCAGCTCCCTCTTAGGATGCTGGTTGAGTTCTTTACTGACTTTAAAAAAAACAAATTCAAAAAGCAATGGGAATTAATCTGTTTACATAATGTTACTTAGGGTGAAAAAAAACATGTTGACAAGCATGGCCGGAACTGACAGGATGGCACAACTCTGAAAATAGGCAAGTGGGCAAGATGGTGCCTTGCAACAGGGATCCCAAAAGAGTATTTGCTATGAAGACAGCTGAAACAGGAAAGCACTGAATGAGAAGGTACCTGAGGGAACAAAAACATAAGATCAAATAGTGTGATTTCTTAGCTTTTGTTTTTGAACAGAAACAGTTTCACAAGTCTGAACTCCTATTAGTTGTTTAGTGAAAGAAACACATAGGGCCAAGAAACTGTCTTTACAGTAAGTACTCTGATTTATACCTCAATAGTACAAATGTTTATATTCAGAATAAACTTTCAGCACAGAAGTCCTACCACTTTAAGGTTACAGAATTACCATTGTTTCAGAGATGTTTCTGAAGGGCTATGGGCTTGCTTAATAGTGAAGCATGCAACTGGATACATGTACTAGAAATGAACATGCAAAACCATAGTCTTAAGAAATTCATAACTTTCACAACACGCTTGGAAAAATGCTAGCTTTTCTAGAAAAGCATAAAACAGTAGGATATTTGATATCACAATGGCAACCCAGGATTGCACAGGACTGGCAAAATCTTTATCAATAAATAAGTATTATCTTGCAAAAAAAGGCAGCTCATTCTATCATCGCTATTTTATCATATAATTTCCTCCTAATAACCAAGAAAAGTGCTGCATTCAAAGAATTTACATTTTATGACAAATCTGGTTTTAAATTAAAGAGTTTAAATTACCAAAGGTGGAAGTTTGTGGAACTTGCATACATAAACCAGACGATACTTTCATCATAAAACGGTTAGGAATTATTTAAAAGCAGGAAATCCTCCCTGATTCTGAGAGACTTGTGTTGAAGCTTCTCTTTACACTTACAGGCACACATCCCTTACCCCGGACTGGGAGGGACAAGATGTAAGAAACAGTTAAGAACAGGGTTATCTCCTGGCATCAGCAACAACCAGAAACAAACAAACAAAAGCACTGTCTCTCCCCAAAGGTGATAAACCTGCTTTCCAGAAGTCAGACACTGACTCCCATTTCGCTGTGGCAGGAATTGCTCCCACACAGTGACAAGGGGCATCGTTTCTTCTGAGCCACTTAGAATATTTCCAGCTGCATTCCTTCATGTGGATCAGTAAGGAACTGCAATCAGTGCCAGAACTCAAGACAAATCTGAAGGACATTTGTCAGTATTGTCTTATTCTCAAGCGCATTCCTCTATTCTCAGACTAACCCTTTGTTTTTCCATGGATGATACTATCATTACTGTTCTTACATAGGCTGGCTGTTCTGCAAGGAACCACTGGAAAGAAACAGAGTTATGAGGGTACAAATAGAACTATTTAATAAATAATTATTTTTCTTCTTAAAAGAATTCTGAAAGATCAAAAATATTTTCGGATTTTCTCAACATTTAAATGATAATTCTGAAGAAACTGTCTTAATTTATACTTCAGCTACTTTTTGTATTTCTCCTTCAGCAACAGAAAACAAGGCTGTTTCACTTTCAGTTTCTCACTCAGAAGTTTACTCGGAGCTGCAAGCACTGGAAGAGACTTCTTCAAGTAAGTTCTAGTACAAACAACAGACACACTGGGTTGTCTTCTCTTTCTTTAAAAAAAAAAAAGATCAGAAGCTTAATTTTTAAGAGCATAAACATGAAAGAAGTCTTACTTATGCAACCAGTTAATTAGTCACTTAAGTAAAAGAAAGACTTTATTAAGAACCTGTATAACAAAACTTGGTTGAATGCACCACAGCTTTACAAGACTACCACACACAGGCAGTACAAGAAGAATGCATCCTTTGACTATTAAAAATTACATTAGTCAGGAAAAGCGCATTACCTACAACACCTGAAAAAATTCTGTTATGAATTTGAAAGAAAAAAGTTTGACAGTTTTATAATTTGTCAAGCCTTCAACAATAAGTTCAACAAGGAATCCCAACAAACTAACTAAAATTAGAACTTAACATTTGTCAAATTCCAGTCGAGTTCAACTGGTCATGACCATAAGCAATTTGCTCTAGCTGAGCCTTCAGAAAGTTGGGAGCTGGACTACAGGACCTTCAGAGGTGCCTTCTCATCTCAACTAGTCTATGATTCTGTCCCATGAATCAGAGCTGCAGATGCTCTTTGCCCCAGTGGTAGCAAGCCTCCTGGCAGTTCTCTCCTCCTGCTGATACTTCCAGCATATGAAAAGGTTTGTGTCTTCTACGTTCTCCAGCAACTTACACTACGTAGTCAGGAGAGCATTTATTCCAACCAATGCTTACACAGGTGGCCAGAAGAACCTGTGTGGCTTGCAAGTATGAATGTCAGACTCAAGTAAAATCATATCATTAAGATAGCTGCATAGAATACAAGCATCATAATCCTACTGAGGGGCATACCTAGGTGTCAAAATGAACATTTCCATGGAAAAACCACCTCACTCCTTAGAATCAGATACAGATAAGCTTCCAGGGTGCCTGAAGGGATCTCCCTTTGTTCTGAATAGCCTCTCAAAATAAAGGAGACCCTTGATTCTACAAAGAAGAAATCTGTTCTGGGGAAGGGATAGAATATGCTAGCCCAAGAACTCTGGCTCTTACGAGCCAAAGACACTTACTGCAAAATCCATTAGTCAACCCTTTTAATCTACAAGTTTAAAAACCTGTATGTTTGCAGGTGCTTCCTCTTGAGTCTTTTTTAGGATAAGCTATGGGTTCAAAGGAAGCACCTGCACAGATGTTTAGCATAATATGATACTCCCTTTAAACTAAATGGAGAAGTCAAGTTTTAAATGTTAGGTTTGATCTACTGGTTGCTCCTTAAAGATGTAACCAAGTCAATTAAGAAAGGCTACTGCATACGCAGAGTCTATCAAAGAAAAACTCAAAAGCCTTTCTATCAGTACTTCCCCAATCTTAGGATAAGCAAGCCTACTGCCAAATTATTTTAAACTCCTTCTATGGGAAACTTCTTTGCCTCTGGAAACCTTCTAAAGATCTCCAAGACAAGTAACTTCATATCTACTCTATATATTTTTACTAGAACCTCAGTAATTTCTATTTAGATGTTCATAAGCTAATGATAATTTGTCAGGAAACCCACAACTTATCTGTAGCAGCAACAGAGAGAACATTACTTAAAAGCATGCAAAGGCCCTTCATGGGCTAAAAATGGATGTACTGCCAACACCTATTCACAGTCCTCCAACTTCAGCAGGATTCAGCACAGGTAAAACAGTGTGCCTGAGTGCCACCATTCAAGAGGAGAACCTAAAGCAGCAGGGGCAGGAAAGAAAGCAAGTTTGGCTTACTCACAGGTTCCCAAACAGGTAACAGAGGTTTTTGTCCTGGCTAAATTGTGAAGACATGCAAAATATTCAACAGTCTTTATTGCCACCTCTTGGTCATCACCACATATCACAAAAATAACAACTAAATCATCTGTCAGTTCCTTTACAGAAACAATTTTTCTTTGGGGAGAAAAGAGACAGCAAGGGAACAGATGGAGTGGAAACCGAGAACAACCAGAATACTGTTTGCAGCAAAGTATAACTATTTAGAGCTGTAAAACTACAGTGAGTACTGCAATTAACCTTCATTAATGTTTTACTGTGTCATCTGGAGAATCAAAGGGACTGGAAAGCAAAGAACTAGTTATTTTCAAGACAAATGACAAGATTTTTGAATTTATTTTGAAAAGGTAATACAGTTGAGTTGGCAAAACACTTCTTTTTTCTTGAAGAGATGAAGGGATTAGCAATACCCACACTAGAAAGACAATATCGCTAAATCAAAGTTCCATTTTTTCTTTATCATTATACCAGTAGTAAGAACCTAGATTAGCAGGCTGCTAAACAGCACAGAGCACCACAGAAAGTTTGGTTTCTCTCAGTTAGTTTTTTGTTGCACGCAGTATTGAAGGAAACATAAACAAGGGGAAGACATCTCAAACCAGCTAAGAAAGCTATCTAGCTATGAGAGCTTGAAAAGCTTGAGTAGCCAGAGACCTATTAAGAAGGACTGATACAAAAGGCTTTGAAAGAGAAAAGAAATCATAGGAAATGTCTTCACATAAGTCACCTCATTTCTACTGCCATCAATCAATGGAACTTTCTAAGATCTACCACAAGAGTCCTCTTGGAAATTAGTAAGGATTATTTGGTTTCTGTTGCATTTAATATATCCTGAAGCTGAGAGAGGGGGAAAAAATCGCTTTCTACCTCTGATGTTTTCCAGCCTCACAAATGCAAGACACGGGGCAAGAAATGAATTGTTCCAATACTCTCCATCTTCACCAGGCTACTTGCAAGTAGAAAGCACATGACAGGAGAAGAGAAGAAAATTATTTATATCAAGTTTTCCTCCTCAGCCTGCATTTCTACTTTTTGTCTCTAATATAGCCCGTAATTCTGTCTCTAACATTGCTAATGGCTTTTCTTAGCATAAACCAGTGTGAAACCCATCCTCTTGTGACCTTATCCCTAACCTAGAGCACCCTGAGTAGAAGTCACAAAACTGAGGAGCATTTATCCATTTGTTGCTTGCTAAAGATAAAAGCAGTTGCAGCAAACATAAGGATGCTTCAGCAGATCCAGGAAGACGACCCAAAATAAGCCAAGGCAAAGTTGTACTCTCAAGAGCTTCAAGTCTCTCTTTAAATGAATATTTAGGTTTTAAGCATGGTGTCAAAAAAGGTCCTCAACTGCCTTCATAAGCCTATAGAAGAACTTCCTAAGACTTGTCTGGAATAATGAACTGATAAGGAAAAAACTTAAGATGTTAGCAAGGCTCTGACTTCTGTGATTCTGTTAGCAAAATCATTCAGCGTAATAACACAAAATGCAAGACTGAGTTTGTGCTAATATTTATTTCATACCATCTGTCACTAGAGTCTAAGTAGAGTCTAATGATGTAGTTAAAAAAAATAGTTTGATTTGGAGACTAAATGACCAATCAACATTTCTAATACTCCATCTGCAATAGAACACAGGAAAGAAGAAACACTGAACACTCATGCCCAGCTCATTTCTTCATTAGATAAGATCCCCAAAAATGCCAAAAGAAGTTGTTCTGAGTGTGTGTATTAACAGTGTGGTAGCAGGTTAATCATTACCTATTCTGTGATCAATAGCTTTTTCCAATTTTAAAGAGGACAAACTGCACTAGTCTTCCAGGCAATTTCATCAGACAAAGATCATCTAAACATGGTACATTAGTTAAAAAATGGAATTTGATGTCCTGTATGCTCAATACTGAAGAAATTCTAGCTCAGTCATTTCCAGGTATTCATATTTCCATTAAAAAAAGATATCCAGGACTTTCCACCTAGTTAAGTTCAAGCTGCAGCAGCTTATGGGGTTTATAGCTATTTAAACAGACACCTAAGAGTGCCAAGAAACTGCTGTTTGACAGTATGATTGATGACCACTAATTTCTAAACACAGGTATTCAATTTTCAGTATATGCTTTAAATCCTAGGGTAAGTGGTAACATAGAGTTCCTCCTGCAACTAATGCCAAGCAAACACAGAAGCTTCATACAAGCATTCATTTAGCCTGCTTATCCAAAGATTTTTCCTCTACGAAGTTACCTATTGTGCAAGCCTGCTGGAAGAAATCCTACATGAATTTAAGTTTGTTGCATGGGGCTGGCTTTCTTACACAACATCTGTCCTAAGCTTTAATGTCTGTAGTATTCAGAGTTCACAAATGATTTAGAATAATCCTCTGGGTCAGAGAACAACACACAAAGAGACGGCAATGGAAAGGCAGAAATATTTATATTTGAAAGACTGAGCTGTCGTCTTTGTGAAAGAACCAAAGGTTCTCTGATCAACTTCCTGCACTCAATGATTACTAAAGAACAGCTGAGAAATCGGAAGCAACTCGCATAACATACACCGAAAAACTGACACTGCCACAAGAATGCCACCATAGACCTCTGGGTGCTTAGGAACACACTCATACTCCCTGACAGTGTACAGAAAACTATAAGTGGGAGGTGGGGTGTAAAAAGACACAGGTAGTCAAAGAGATCACCATTACCTTCCTAAGGAAGTATTCTGCTGTACCTCAAACCCTGTGATTTTATTCAGACTGACAGTTTCTCAAGCTTGCACAGAAACCTACTAAATTCACAGAGGGTGAGATTAAGGTCCCCAGCTGATCAACTCACAAGGTCAGCTGGGAGTCTGAATTTCCATCATAAAGAATGAAGAAAACCAAGAAACACCCACCACCTTCACGAGCCTCAAGTAATAAAACAGTTAAAACAGCTCTGACAATTTTGAGATCTATTACTCTGGGGAATCTTACCCACTGAACTATAGCAAAGGATTACAGTGCAGGAAGGAAAGAAAGCACAGGATGCTTGGCTCCCCGCAGCTGCACAGTACCTCTGAGTAGGTCACCACATCCCTACCTACAGCAACTAAGACCTGAGGACAATCAAGCTGCCACCAACTATATATTGAAAAACAGCCAAACCCTCACTGTTTCAAAGCTAGAGAAGGAAGTGCCCCCCCCCAATCATGACATGTCAATAAAAGTGAATTATTTTAATAAGTTAATGATTTCTTTTAGACATCATGATCTCACCCTTTCCTTGCGTTCCAAAATTAGGCAGTTTTTTCCTGGAACATAAGTATATTTGGACCATTTCACATCTGTCCGATAGCTTTCTGTTCCTGTAAGGATCACATCTCACTCAGTTTTCTCCATTAAAGATTTACTTTAGCCCATGAATTACCCAGTAATTCAGAGGCATAAAATTCAGACTTTCCTCCACATCACATGGCCTGCAGAAGAAAGGCATGGAACACAGTGACAGTGCCCAGGCAATTTCCACAGGAGCTCCAGCTGATTAAACTGACATTAAATAATACTGATATTGGAATAGGTTGACCAGGGATGTGTTTGGAGGTGTTTAAGTACAGACGGAACATGGCACATCACACCATGGTCGGGCTGACCTGCTGGTGTTGGGTCACAGGTTAGACTCAACGATCTCAGAGATCTTCTCCGACCTAATTTAATTCTGTGATTCTGCAAACTATTACTTTTATTTGGGAGTTTAAAAAAAAATAATTAAATCCTTTCATTTCTTTTCAGGTACACAGTCCTTTGGGAAAAGCCATACACACACACACAAAAAAAAANAAAAAAAAAAAAAAAGACTGAGTTAGCAATGGCACCTCAGGCTGGAACTAGAAGGAACAACTGTAGAACTGAGCCCGGCATTCTCTCATTGCTTGCCCTTCCTTTGTTGCCTGCTGTCACCTGCGCTGCGCGGGCTGGTGCGCCGGGCGCTGTCAGGGGCCGGCAGGGCAGGCGGCACCCTGCCGAGCGGGGAGCAGCCGAAATCCCCGGCCCGGGGGCGGGGCGTGTGTGCTCCCTGCGTGTGCCCGCTATTATGTGTGCTATGGGGGTGTGTGTGTGTACACTGCCATGCCGCGCTCGGCACCCGCGCCCCGCCGCCTCCCCCCGCGCCTTCCCGGCATTGCCCGCCGCTGCGCTGGG
>VXBX01004838.1:924217-944050 GCA_013400415.1 Scytalopus superciliaris | reverse complement strand
CCCGCCGCGGCCCCGCACCAGGCAGCTGCCCCATGGGCACAGAGCCGTGCTCTCCGCCGTACCCGGCCTGCACCAGGAAGCCAGATGTCACACAAACGCAACAAAGAGGTTTCAGAAACAGTGACGGTTTAGCCCTGGTTGCAGCCGTGGAAACGGGTTATTTCATCTGCTTATTAAAACAGCAGTATATGGCGAGACTTAAGAACCTGGTAGTGCTGTACTATTGGATTTTCGAGTAATACTCTCCACATGGCTTCTGGGAGGTGCTAAAGATTGCTGGGCTGCCGGCTGTAGTATTTTGGGAAGGCAGCCGAACAAAGCCCTTTACCATAGTCTTAATTGTCGTGCTCACTCTACTACTGCATTATTTTCACCTCTTGTGCAGAAAATCCTTAATATTTACTATTCAAGTCAGAAAAGTGATTTTTTTTCAGAATTACTATTGTGAGTAAGGCCACCTATTGTGTGGACTTGCCTTATATTCAGGTCTCCACCCATCATGTACCAGCATGGGTAGAGAATGGCATCACAAACGTCTCATATTTCCATGCTGCACAACAGCTTACTGTTTAGGCAAACTTCTTTCATTTCCTTTCACAGTCTTACTGTACAAATGCTGATAGAGGTCATTTGTGTTGTAAAGCTGCTGGCTTCATTTTCATTTGGTTCTGTTAGTGCACAGTGAGTGCTGTCAGGAGCAGGTCTGTGAGCGTCTGTGACCATGTAACAAAGTGAGTTACCTTCACTTCATGTTCTTTCGTGTCAGGTTGATTGCAGGGATCATCCCTTGGGTGGCAAGTGGATTGAGGGGCAGACAGCCTCTAGAATGTCAGCATAAGTGGAGTAAGAGCCGTTTCCCAAGGCAGAGTAGTTTTTCTTCTCGTGGTATTATACAGCGATTCACACTCTAAAACACTACAGGCTACAGGTGTGGCATAGCATTGTGATTCTGCATTGTGATCCTCATGTATGAGTAGTGTGTGGTTCCAGGAGATCCGTGTATGTTAAGAGGTGTTCACTACCAACAGCTTAGATAAGGGGGAAGGGATCTCATGAGCAACATCTGCAGCAGATGTTAAGATCTGATAATAATATCTGTCAGTAACTGAAAAACTGTTTGGGCTAATAAAAAGCATCAGTCAGTTGACTGCTAATTGCTACCCCTACATTAGTTTCTTCCCCTTGTCTGCAGAAGCCCCTCCCTTTTACATAGAGCACAGCTGCAAAATGCCTTTGTAGCTGCACAGTGTTGGCGTGTGTAGCACTTCCCTTGATCTGCCCTCCCCAGTGAAACATCCTGTGTTACCAGCTGTGTGAACTCTTGGTCTTAATCAAGACAGACAGGTTCAGCGTCTGGCTGAACCATGTCCTTGCTGAATTCAGTCTAGTAATTGAAGGGCTGAAAATCTGAGAGTGCAGTACAAAAATCTTGACCCCAAGAACTTGCAGGATGTCACCCAGGTGAAAGATACACACCAGCTTTTAGTAGAACTGGTAGGTCAGCCAGTGGGCCCAGCAAATGTTCTGCACAGGTGGAACTGCTGCTTTCTATGTAATGACAGAACACTCTTCCAGATAACATTCTTCTAGCAGTGTGTGGTGGCCATGAAAATCCTTTCTGTTATCCAACACCAAGTACATCCTTGGTTTATCCAGTGTTTTTTATTACTCCACACTTTGTTCCATCTTCACCAAAGGAAAAAGCCACCACTTCGCACTCTCTCAGTCCAGTGGATGCTTTGTGTGCCTTCTGCTTCTGTATATCAAATATCCTTTCTCAGACTGTACCTATTCTAAAATCATATCTAGTGTTTTTTTTTCTCTCCAGTTTCTTTTGTTTCTTTTTCCTCTACTTTTAGAGGATTCATATAGTAAGTTCTTTAATTTTTCCCTCATTGAAGAAGAGGAGGAAACAAGACCACTAAAAACACACAATCAGTTCTATTGCTGCTGCATTACCAGTTTCAGGAATGTGTTGACTATTGTAGTTGACTGATTTTTTTGCTTAACTCACCACCCAGTACTCTTACAATCCAGGTATTAACTGAATAATCCAGGATATAGACTGAAACTGCAGAATTTCTAGTGTGTAATTATTTGACACGTTAGCACCACTGCCCACAGTTAATATCAGTAAGCTTCTGCTATTAAGGATAATGAAAATTATGTTCTGTTAGTATTTGTTACCTAAAATATTCTACTACTAGAATTGGGTATGATGAGAGAGAAGAGTGATGGTTATTTTCTTCTTATTTCACAGTCCTATAGCTGCCCTACAATATTCAGTTTAAACAGTGATGTATCAATTTTTGCCACACAGTAAGGATAAATTATCCTTTTCTAGTCAAGTGATTGGCAGACTCTTACATGTTGCATCAAAATGACTGACAGCTTGTCTGTGGAACATCAGTAACAATCTTCAACAAATGGGAAACTGTTGAGCTCCACGTTCTGCTGATGAGACAAACGTAAAAATTTTCATGTACAGATAGAATGAATAGGGGTGAAAAGTGGGACAAGGCCATGAATTCTGTCTGGCTTTACAAATGGGAGGAGTCTGGCATTCTAGAGCTTTGATTTTGTATATTTGGAAGTTTGAAACTTGGCAGGTCCAAAACTATGTTTCCCTTCAACACGATTAGGCAGTCTCATTGATTTCAGTTACACACAAAATTGTGGATATCTGTAGAACATGATAGCTCCACAATGCATGCACAAAATACTCATTTTTATTCAACATGTTCTTCAAAAACCTGCTTTCACACCAGGTTAGAATAAAGTATGGCTGTATGAAGTAGAACACAACTTCGTTACAGTTGAGCAAACAGCTTAGTCAGACTGGGATACTAAAATGAGCCTGTCTTTGCATCAAGATTAATATGCCGTCTGTCTCATGTCTCTAGAGAGTGCCACACAGTGCCAGATGCCTGGCTTGCTACAACGTCTGTGGCTATTGCAAACGTGGAGTGACCTTTCAGAAGAGCATTCAGAAACTTTCAGTGACAGATAATATTTCAAGCCATGTACTGTTTTCTCCTGTATGCTGTTTTGCACACCCCTTCTATAAAAGATTATTTTTTCATGCTTATTGAGAAACTGCTTCACTCATGACTTGTATTTATTTATTAAATTTACTTTTCCATTTGTATGCAGTTGCATTGTTTTATAAATTTAGTAATGTGGAAGAGCTAGCAAGGTTTTCATACAAATGATTTACAGATTTATTTTGCTCTCAGAATTAGCAACTGTATCGCTACTTTTTTAACAATATATCGAGGAACTTCATGGGGCCTACTGAAATAAAGGTGGTGCATGAACAGACTACGAGATAGTCATTATGCAGGAAATTTGTACAAATAAACTTTAACTCAGAAGAGGGAGAACAGTTTGGAAAGTACAGCTAATCAGACTATCAAACTAAATGTAATACAGAGTAGAACTATAGATAATACAGTTAAGGTCCATCTGTAACATTAATTGTAGTAATAATTTAAGTTCCATGGCAGATTTTAGAAGGGACAAATACAATATGGTCTCAGGTGACTGATGTGTCCACATTTCCTAATTTACATGAAAATGTATGCCTGGTGTACATTAAAGCATTTGCCCAATTTTATAAACATAGGTATTAAGCGTCAATGTGCAGTCAGTTTTTAAAAAATTATAAATTATCTTCAGCTTTTTTATATCATGAGAAATGCCTCAATTTTAAACAGGTTAAGTTCTTAAAAGTAGGTGGTACCCAGCAGAAGGAACTGTGAATCAAATACCCAGTGTCATGTATTATTACCCTTAGCCATGTGTTCAACTATTATGGTATATTCTGTCTTCCCCCAACTGCATACCTTGTCTGTACTGAACAAACTTGTATAGGAAGTTGTTTCTTGTTGCTCTTCATTCTTTCAGTAGAGTACTACTACTGCTGTGTGTGGGGTTTGTTTGGTAACAGGATAAGAAGAATTTTCACATTTTTCCTGGTCACTGTACGGTAAATTAAGCTCAAGAAGAATCATCTCTTACTGAACCTGCCAGATTATTTCTTTTACACAATATGGCTCAGATAACCTTTCCTGTTTGTATGTGTGTGTGTGTTTATAAATTGCAAATAAAACGAACATGATGAAGTTTTGTGTGATAATCTCCTTTCAGTTTTGTTCCTTGTGCATTTGCCAGTATTGCAATTTAGAGTTTTGTTGCTTCTTCCAAGAACTTTATAAAGAGTTGGAAGAATTTCCAGCAACAGATCAAAAGACACAACTTTGGCTTCTCAGTGATTGTAAGGGGACTCCTTCAGTGAGTCTCTTTGCAGTCTATAGAACCACTTCTCTTACAATCTGGAATTACGACTAAGCTTTGCAGTAAAACCCATGGTAAATTAGATATTCTAATTACTGTTCCTTATTTTTAAAAAACAAGGAAACAAACAACAAAAAACCCAAACAAAAAAAAGGCCAAACTATTAGAGCTTACATAATTTTACTTAGATTGAAGATACTTTATTATTTTCAGACCATCTTATATTACAAAAATCCTTAGAGGTCGGCTCGAACTCCAAAGCCTGGTCCTTTGGGTGGTTCGGTCAGAGAAGTAAGGCCACCAGCTGGCTCACACGAAAAACGTCCACTCCTGAAACATGAAAGCAATTTTACTCAGTGCTGCTATTGTTGCAACCTCAGATTCTGTTTAATCACTGGGTAAAAGACAGTTACAAATTTGACTTAAGACTGAAGCCACTACACTTTTCTTTCCATTCATCAAAAAAAGTGTGATGCTACTCTTAAATCGAAAGGATTCCAAATTCAAGTAGTGACAAATGGTTTCGTAACTGAAATGCAAAATACGAGCGCTAGTTTTAAATTTATTTATAGGTTGGCCAGGAAGCATCCAGTCATATTTTTGTTACAGATGCTTCCCTGTGTTCTTTGAAACTGTAACTGTTTGAGGATTACTATTCCTGTATTCAAAAAATCTTTCTAGAAACAATAGGAAGGGTAACACCCAAGTCAAATTGATTCCCAGATTGACAAAAACATGCAATTGGGCTAAAAAAAAAAAGAGTGAAAAAAATAGATAAGAAAAGTTTAGCAATAATAACCCTTTCACAAACTTCCAATCTTGTTTTTTCTCGGAAAGTGGAAAAAACCCAACCAGCCAACCAACAAACATTTGTTGGTTTAAATGATCTAGACAAAAAATCCAATGGGTAGCGTTATTCACCTACGGAGTACTAAGAAACATCAGAATTGATGTTTTCATGTTTCATACACCTCTGGTCAGTCATCAAGAACATGTAAATTCTCAGCTCTTTCCCGTTCATTTTGGCTTTGAATGCACGCGGTGCCGTTTGGTAAACTAATTAATGCTTTTTAGCTGTAGGTGGTGAGCCCAAATCACTGAAACAGTAATTTAGTTTTCCAGAAGGATCAGCCTTCAAGTAGGTGTCCAGTATTATATAAATACAGCATACCTTGGGCCTGGCTTGGGAACTTTGCCAGCTTTTAGCTCATCGATTATGTCTTCAATATCTTTGGGTGTCAAATCTTCCTGTAAAAAAAAGAATTAAACCTTTGACAAAACCAAAAGAGTCAGAAATTGTGCTAATTGCAGCACTTGAAATTCATCAGATAGTGATACTCTTAGGTATGACCCTAGCACAGGTAATTTTGATCCTATCCATTAACATGCATACTTGTTTAAAGAATTAATAAAATTAAAAAGCCTGCTGTCATTTTAGTATGAAAACTTTTGGTTTATATGTAGTTGCAGAAATTATGCTAAAAGTAAGAATACTGATGCTGGCCATGTACAAGGGTTTGTGTTTTCAGCTTCCTTGTTGTATACCAGTGAGCTGGATCTGTGCCTACCCCCTACACACATGCCGCTGCACATACTGCAGAATGGTGTCAGCTGTGACAAAAAATTCACAGGTACAGTTCAAGAGAACACTTCTTAAACTAGTCCACTCTTTCTAACAGACTGCTTTGAAGTGCTTTTAAAAGCTTATCAAATACCTATTTAAAAATTTCAGATTTATGGGCAGACCACTATCACAAAAATGCATCATTCCTCTTATAAATCAAGACAGTAACTGAAGCGAAAAATACACTGATACACTCGATACAGATGAGGTGTTCTAGGAAGAGGCCAAGAAACTACAAGATGCTCTAGGCTCTAAGTTGTCCCTGCCAATAGAAATTCAAAAACTGACTAAAACTGCAGAATCTGGAACAACTGAAAATACAGGTAACCCAGACAAGAAATTCAATCCTTTAAAAGGGAGTGTAATACTTACATAGTAATTGTCATTTATTTGTACCATTGGTGCATTTACGCAAGCACCTAAACATTCCACTTCTATCAGTGTGAAGAGTTTATCAGGTGTTGTTTCCCCAACTTTTATGCCTAAACCAAAAAACAATATTAGGCTCAGCAATGGTTATTGAACAAGATGAATAAAGCATGAATCTAAGTACTCCACAGACACTGCATTACTTGTATTTTGACCTTACAAGCATTTGTACAGTTAAACCCTGTTACATGAGTCCAAAATGTTTCCCTTAAACAAAAGATTCTAATAAACTAGGAAGTCAGTTTTCACATACATTTTTGAGACCTTGTTTACAGGTAAAATTGAGAAATAACCATGAAATGACAATTCTAATAAACACAACAGATCTACTCAGGAATATTTTTAGTAATAAATACAGCAGAATGGAAAAATAGGGAAACAGCTTTCACGTGCTGGTAGGAAATGTTGATATACAGTGTTGAGTATTAAATTCCCAAATTAACAAGATCCAAGCATTGACACTGCTAGCTGCAAATTCATAAACAACTTCAAGTTTGTACACAAAGGATAATTTACTGAACAGTGCTGTACACAGATTTAGCTTCCATGCCACATTACTGTTCTATTGCTGCAGATACAGACCTTCCCCAAATGCAAGCTAGTCAAAGGAACAGAGTCTGATCTCTACAAAATATTCCATGGAAGCCTGAAAGCTGAAAAGAAGTTTTACTCCAGTTGTCAGAAGGAAGGGATGGGGAGGGTAAATAATAATAGTCTAAGTAAGGCCTGTGTCTCAGTAAATGCTACAGAATCATCCTTACTGCTTTAGGAGTTTCAGTTGAAATTAAGCTATCTTTGCAGTAACAAATTAAGACTAATTTCATCTAAATATGCCTTTTTCAGACAATGGAATATATGAAATGCAAGATAATTAGCAGCTGTTCTGCAGCTCTTACCACTGGTTCTTAGGAAATGTTAACTTCTTATAGAAGGGGAGAAGAGTTGTGGTTGTTGATCTTACCCTCTCTTCTCTCCATAACCACCCAAAAAAGAGGGAAAAATCCCCCCCCCACACAAAACCTGTGACTACTCCTTACATCCCATATGATGCAGCATTCTCAACTGACTTTTTTTCCACAAATAATTCCTAACTTATTCCTAACTAACATGTTTGCCATTTAGAGGGACCCTGACAGGCTAGAGGTGGACCCATGTGAACCTTATGAAGTCAAACAAGGCCAGTTTTATTTCCATCATATGAAGAATTTTACTTCTGTATCATTAACCAAAGGTTAAAAAAAATATAAAAAGTATATTATAAGTTTGTGTCATACCGAGTTTCTTCTTAATGGCTTCTAAAATACTGTCAGAGTCTCGCAGCATGCACGGTGTGGTGGTGCAGACCTGAATATGGTATTTCCCAACAGGTTTGCGATTGTACATGGTGTAGAAGGTTGCTACTTCATACACTCTCATGGGAGGCATTTCCAAAACTTCAGCAACCTGTACCGTGGGGAACACAGACACTATATTGAATCCTCACAGGGCAGCAGTAAAGGCGTTTAACAAAGCATTTCAGTATAGTCACTTATCCTGTTTGCAGGAACGGGTAAGTAAGAGGGAAGGGGTGGGCATCAAAGCACAAATACATTCCAAGTGCCAAGACAAGACACCTGAGTGTTACTCTGACTGGCATCACCTTGCTTGAGCATAAATTCCGCAAAGCCATGGATTAGCACAGCGAGGAGCTGGAGTCAACTCCCCTCCGATAATTAGTGTCACACTCAGGCAGATGTGAGGAGTCAGCTGGGTTTCAGCTTTCAGTGCCAGCTCCAGCTCACACTGCACTTCTGCTGTGCAAATGAACACACTTGTATGAGTCTGCCCACACTGACCCACGTAAGCCTTTTGGTAAGGGAATACTTAAAGCCTGCTACCATGCTCGCCTAATCATACAGAGTAGGTGTCCCTCAGGTTCTGTGACCCACCAGGGCTACATCTGCAGGTTGGTGTCACAGCTAATAAATACGGAGTGAAGCACGATCTCCACAGAGCCACTTCTGCTGCAAGTATCCCTGACCTCATTAACCTGGAACCCTGGCAAACTGCTCAAATTGAAAACTGCCTCTGGTTTCAACAGTGTAACTATTTTACATTCCAGTTTCTATAGCAGGCAAACAACAAATCACAGAAAGTATTTGTTCACTTAAAAGGCTTAAGATCCTTCTAAACATAAAACCATTCTGAAACTCATATAAACAAAAATACTTTGACAGCATTAATGGAGATTTGAAGATTTATGTTACACTGTAGGAACAGGAGCAAATGTAAGCTGCTCTTCTTTAAATGCAGGTTTAACCGCTTCAGTAGTTTCTATAACACAATCCTCAATGTACCTTGCCTGAATTTAAAACTTTTCACTTTAAAATGTGATGATATGCCAGATCGTAACACAAAATTCAATAGATAAATTCATAGGAATATAAACCAGATTTTTTTTATGTCTTGGTATTTTATTACTGTCATGCAACCTCTCACTTTGGAGCAGTGTAGTTGCTTCCCTGTTTATTTTGAAACAATTTTAATAAATAATGTGATAAATCTTTCAAGCACTTGCTGTGAGGCATTTACACAACACTCCTGACATCTACTGCACTAATGCTGCTCTGCAGAGTCTTTATGGACCTAGAGATTATGTACAAGCCAGGCAATGTATGTAGTGCCACTAATTTGGGAGGAGGGAAACCCCACCACCATTACCTTTTTGTCTTTCACTAAATTCAAAGAACAAAATCTTTGAAGCTTCTGTTCCTATTTCCAGGAAGACTCTGGGAAAAGAGTCTCTCTGAATAGGGTTCATGTAATTTTTATTTTGTCTGTAGTTTCTAGCAATGGGCTAACATTATGTAAATAACAGAGCCCTGAGTTTTTTGTATGTTTTCCCTATAATTTTTAAAAATGTAATCTCATAGGGAATTCTCACAATTCTGTACCACATGTAAATTCCCCCGCTGGTATGCTTCGATAAATAAATGTTAATATTCTGGTAAGATTTTAAAGAAAACAGTAAAGCTATGCTTGAAATACACTTAGGTTCTAAATACCTTGTTCATAGCTGATATGGGCAACCATCCATGCTGTCTTTGGGCCAAATCCAGTACTGCCATGACAGCTGCAGACTTGTGTCCCTCTGGGTAGTTCTTTATGATCGCTTCTATTCGCTTTTTAAAGGCAAAGGAAAACAAATCAGTATTGATCTAAAGACAAAGTCTGTGGATTTAACTTTTTTTGTCTGCATACCTGTTGGTTTTCAGGTGTGAACTCAAATGGAGTATCTGGATTATTTTCAGGACTATCTCTGTGCTTCAGGGGGAAAAAAAAAAGAAAAATGTGTAAAAATAGGTTCTCAGGAAATTATTTAGGGCATATTTACTGTTGTAAAACACCTCATTAGACAGTTACAGTTGAGTTGCTTGAATAAAAACAATATATTCCAGACAAAAATTTCATAATACTCAAATGATTAAATATATTTTCAAAAGTGACAAAAAATACCAATAATTATTTAATCACTCTTAAAAATAATTGCTTATTCCAGTTCCTACTAAAAATTACTCATTGAGAAATAGGGTATTGTTATGAAAATACACCTTTTTTGACATTGTTAATACAGTTTGGCAATTATGTCCAAACTTATAATAGGCAGATTAAGACTCCTCTGGTTATTACCTTAATAAACAAGAAGCTAAAACAACAGCCCATTTTTTTTTCTTTTACCATGAAACATTAATTTTAAAAACTTCAAGCTTGCTATTTAACAAATATTTGCACATTTGAACACACATTATTAATACATTTAAACATATTCTTTTGATTTGTAAAGGACTTCAACATTTTAATTTTATATACAATTCTGAATCAAAATAGAAGCAGCAGAATTTTTAATTGGTATTTCCAAAATAAGGTATTCTATCAATTATTTTTAAGGTGGTCTTCTAGGGAAACATCAAATTGAAATTAGTTCTTCTATTTTCAGAAAATACAAATTTGGAAATCTTGAAAAAAGTGACATTTTCCTATAATAAAATCTTAGTTCTGATGAAAATCCTTACTCACCAGAAAACCTTCCTGTAAAAAATTTTCAGTTGTCTCTAAGCAGCTTGTTATTATTTCCTTTAAACAGCTATAGTTAAGTTTAATTCCAAACTTTATATAATTTTCAAATTGAGACCATTTCAAATTAAATGGAAAGTCTAGGGGAATATGCAAGCTGCATTTGAGGCTTTGTGTTAAAAGTAATCCACAACCAGCTAATGCTAAAACCTCTAAAAAAATATTTAGAAGAAAGAAGCCCCATCCACTGATTTTCACTTTGATCACTTCCTCCAGTAACCAAAGGTGATTTTGCAGTTGCCACACTGCACTCTTATTGAGCACCAAAGGATTTAATGAAAAATCTTAACATTGCATGATACTCGCGTACTGAAAGCCTGTCATCAGTGAAGAACTTAAGACATGGAGGGCCATACCTATTCTTGGATTTAGAAATTTTAATATGGAAATATTGAAAGGGCAAATACTTCAATTACATATGTTGGTCTAGGCAGAGATGACCTGTGTTTATCCTGTCTATATCCCAAAGCAGACAGTACTACTGCCACCATCAATTTGAAAGCGTGTAGCTTCACCACAGTTTCAAGTCAAATATAAAAACTACAGTTGATAAACAGTGCTCCACCAAGGACAACTTTCCCGTAATAAATTACAGAAAAATCGCTGACACCCTCTGAACACACTAATATTATTAAGCATTTATTTATTGCTTATTGTATGGTTTACAAGATAACATAAAACAGTTTTTAGGAACACAATTGCTACTATTTCAGACTGACCCTTCCAAATAAAGGAGTTGATGACTTATATGTAGTGTTGGTGAGGGTCTTCTACCATTTTTATCAAAGTTCTCACAAAAAGGCTGATGGAGGAAAAATCATTGCAAATACTGTGCAACTTTTATTATTTTTTCCCTTACAGACCTTTCTGTGTCCTAACTGCACAGGTGAAATCTATGATTCATACATATTTCCATAATTTAGCTTTTCCTTCTCAAATCTGCATGCCTGTTTTATTTCACACTTGGTATTATTTTGCCTTCTGTAGCTATTTGATAGTTACAATTGTACTTCATCTCAATTTCTTCTGCAAATAAGTGTATTTGATTTATTAAAATCTCTTTGTCTAAAGCAGCTGTTCTTTTCTCTAAACTGATATCCTTAAGTGCTCTACATGTGTAGAGGACTAATAAAGACTGTACACTGGAAGCTACAGAGATAGCTGTAGGAAGGTTCCACCACCTATTGGTAAAGGCTACAGCAGAGGTGAGCACTAAATAAGATCATGCCACCTTTTATGTTTTCCATTTTCCTGAAAGGTCTTGATGTAATTCTGTGTCATGAAGAGTTGGATAGTTTTCATCAAGAGCTTACACAGTTCTAGGCGTCCTGAGCATTTAGAAATTTATCACATGTCCCTAATCTTGCACTTTCTGACAATGCACCAGTTATCTGAGACTTGCATGCACTTATTTGCTCCTGAACAACACAGGTGCATTTCCACTTTTTATGGTACAGATTCTGTAGAGCAAGATCCGAAATAAGGACACAGTGTTGGAAAGAATACTATGTTAAATCACAGAGCAGTTGAACTTGGAAGGGACCTCTGGAAGTCATCTAAGCCAAACCCCCTCTGCTCAAGCAGGGACAGCCAGAGCTGCTTGCCCACACTGTCCGGATGGCTGCTTCTGAATATATCCAAGAAAGACGACTCCACAGCCTCTCTGGGCAACCTGTACCAGTGTTTCATAGCCCTCACAGTTAAAAAGTGTTTCCTGATGTTCTCTGAGGCCATTGCCTCTGGTCCGGTGCTGGGCACCACTGAAAAGAGCTCAGCTCCATCCTCTTTGAACCCTCCCTTCAGGTATTGATAGACGTTGATAAGATCCCCCCCAAGTCTTGTCTTCTGTAACAGTCCCAGGTCTTTCATTCTTTCCTCATATAAGAGATAATTATGAAAAGAAACCAGTATTATGGTTTCCTCCATACACAAACTGAGTACAATTAGGTCTTTACCAACTAGAGCAATTTGTTGAAAGGAAAGGTCAAACACTATTCATGCATTTTCCCGAGTCTTGCCTTATGCTCCGCAATTCCTGAAAGTCTTACACAATGTTTTCATATCTTGACTGTATCCCATCTGTATTGCAGCATTCAGCCTAACCTATTTAAGTGTGAGCTGTGAAGGCCAATGCAATCCACAGATGCTGGTATGCTCCCATGGAAGGCACTAAGGCTGCTGATTGGTCATCTCACTTTCTTTTTGCTACACCAAACTGGGCCATTTTATTTCATTTTTTTCAGTGATCTGATCATCTGTCTTTCTTGACACTGAAAATTGTTAAAGCCCACTGATGAATTACTTAGAATAATTAGAATAATTTAGTTTCCATGTATACTGCAAAAAAATTGGCCTGAAACTTGACCTATGCTGTGGTAAACACCAGTCCAAAGCACTGTAAACAAAAATGAAAGAATTGTGTGATCTGCAGGGAAGATGTTTAGGGCAACAACCTGTTAAGTATCCATATCAAATGAGCACTGAAAATAAATCTATTACTTCTCTAAGAAATTTATTACTTCTCCTCTAAAGGGAGAGTACCCTACATTCACTATTCCAACAGAACTCAAGATACAAACCTCTATTAAATTAAGAATGGTGGAAGTGATCTCAAACCCAACTATTTCACTGACCATTGTCACAAGTAAATAAAACTACAATAGAGCAATTCTTTAACCTTCTGTGCTGAACCCTGTGCAGCCCTATAACGAAGCCAACATAGAGCAGTTGATGTGTTAAGAAAACTCAGTCCATGTGTTGAAAACCACAAAGAAAAAGAGCTAAGTTTTAGCTGCTAAGGAGGTTAAAGACAGGTAAAAGTCAAAAATAGAAAGTGCATGTTTTAACAAAGAAAAGTAATTGTAATAAATGCCTCTTTGGAATCAGGCCTTCCCTAGTCACCAGAAATTACAGATTTGGAGCATCACTCTTACACTACAAAGGGCACACAATCTACCTAGTTTTAAACTTTATATACTCTTGCTGAAGTGTGATCTAGCTGCCTGTGATGACACCTGATAGAGTTTAATGGTTGAGAGAAAAATTCTTCTTGGCTGTTTCAGAATAAAAAGGTTTTTCAGTAGAAGTTTTCTTATTTCTGTGTGTTTCTGCTAACATATAACATGTCTGCAAAGAAATGCATAGGCATACAAATCAGAAATGCCTTTTAATACTAAATTTTATGACAACTAGATTCTCTGCTAGCCTGTCCCCTGCTGTTACAAAACAAATACGCTGCATGCATTTCCCTTCCTTGTATATAGATTTTAGAGTTACTCCCAAGTAAGCCCACTATTCCTACACAAGCAGTTTTGAATCAGGCTTTGACAGTACATCTGCTTTTCTTATTTTTTTTTTCCTCTAAAGAAACCCAGGGGTTTATACAGTTTTATATATAGTTTTATATATACCAGAGGTATATACAGTTTTCTGATTGTATATAAACAGCTGGTGTTGATTAAAATAATGCCTTCACCTCAAACCGGTAGGACAAGTTTCCCTTGAAATCTGCAGTGTTAAGTAACATCTGAAATTCAGTCGAGGTAAACAGTTACACATACAGAGTGCCATTCAGTTGTCTTCTTCCCACTGTGTTCTACTTCAGAGAAGAACAAATATTACGCTATTAAAAAAATGAGAAAAAAACCCCAAAAAAAAACCCCAATAAAAAACCCCCCAGAAACAATTTCCTATCTAGCAAAAATTCTGTTGCAAAATAATAGTCATCAATTATATTATTAAATAAACAGCTGCAAAACACTGAACTTTTCTACTTCCCTTTCTCTGTTTTTGGGCTGCTCCCTGCAGCAAATGATTTGAACAGCTACATAAATCTTGAAAAATTCCTGGAGAATTTACAAAGCTATCTAGCTTCATATGTCAGGCATCAACATCCATTAGAATGCTGAGAGACACCTTTTGGCTGTCTTTACCAACCTCCAGCTACACTTGAAGCTTCCTAAACTGCCAGCCCACAGTGTTTCCTCTGTTCCTTGAATACTAGCTCTCACTTCATTAATCATCAGTGCCTGCTCTGGTTTCTGGAAAAGTACAGGAAGCACATATTGTGATCCCATTAATTTCATTTTATGAGTAAAGCTGTAGAGACAGCTGCAGAAAGGCAAGGACAACAACAATCTGTCCAAACATGCTTGAGCACCTGTTTTCAACGGTGGTCAGCTCTCTAGTAAAGGCCTGATTTCTACAAAGTGATGGGAAAATGCCAAATTATTCAGCTGTTAAACTAACTGCAGACTAGCTAAAGCCCCCAAATGGAGCAGAATGGGACAGAATACACCTCTCTTGAGATGCTTCAGGTTCTCTTCAGAGGTAGACAGACAACACAGCTGCTTTACACACTTAAATTCCAGGGCTTTTTATTTTTTGCAATCACTATTAGTATTTATACATATCACGATAATGCCTAATGGCCTTAGTTATGTATGAGTCACTGTGCAACACACTGTATCATCTATAACATGAACAAGAACTGCACTGTTCAACTCCCATAAACAGGGAGTTGAAACCCTGAGCCTAAGGGTGATTATGCAGCACATTTCAGAAATCAAGAAACTGCACCTTCAAAAAGTTTAATGAGCTTCAATTACAGACTCACATAACCCCAATAAATAAAGGAAATAAGGACTGGTTTATAATGAAATAAAGCAAAGTCTCATCTGCAATTGCATACAAAGTACTAAGAGTTTTCACTATGTAAGAACCACAAGGCCAAACCCTAAAATAAAGCTTTTTGATACTCCATCACAACTCTAATAACGAATTTCTACTTCTTTGTAAATGCCAGCAGGTTTCTGTAGCCAAGTTCTGCCCACCAGAAGCTTCCAGGCAGATTAGAAGAAGCATGTACCAAACTCCTGTTACACACCCCCCTTACAGAAAGGCAGATCACTTACCACAAACAAGGCTCCGGTGGCATTGCGCGCTGCTGTTCTGTGCAGGTATCGGATCTGTCCTACCTACAGACAAAACACAGTGTTCATAACTCACACACTGCTAGTGGCTGCTTTCAGTACCAGCCTGACCTCCAGCTATAAACCATTAACCCTACTTCCACCACTAATAATTCAAATTAAGTCAAGAAGAGACTATTTAGGGCTCTCCTGTGCTATCAGAAGAGCGAATCGCTTGACTCCTGCCTTGACCAATTCAAACAGTATAGAAATTAAAGGACTTAACTCTGCTACTGCTTAATTTAAGTGCCTTGAACACAAACTCTCATCAAACACTTAATGAAGAATTTTCCAATTTGTTACTTGATATAATTTCAAATTTAAAGTTTGTAGAAACCACCGTTACTACTGAAGTTCTTCTCCAGTAAGCGTTTACAGGCTTCCACATCTTTTATCAGATGGAGCTGTGGGGTCAGGCATAAGAGGGCAAAGGTAAACACAAACCTGAAATATCCCAGAACACAGACCCATACACAAATTCTGCTCAGCTATTCTCTGTACTCACTGTCATGCCAAAACAGATCAGAGTTTCTAGATTCTGGCCTGTATTTCTAAGGTCATTAGATAATATTGTCATGTAATCAGTAATCGTTCTACAGCAAATTTAATTTTATATTGTTACATTTATACCGAATCCTGAAGCAATGTTGAGATGTCTTAAAGAAGAATCAAAGAATCACGGCGTGCTTTGGGCTGGAAGGCACCTCAGAGATCACCCAGCTCCAGCCGGACACCCTCCACTAGGCCAGGCTGCTCAGGGCCCGGTCCGACCCGGCCTTGCACGGCTCGGGGGACGGGGGAGGACGCACGCCAGGGACAGACCGGGGCCATCCCGTGAAGCTGCACAGCAAGGAAGCTGCCTGCCCTGCAGGCCTGTGTGTCCGCGGGGCACTCGGGCCTGGGGTGCCCGCCAGACCCCGCTCCAGCCTCTCCCCCGCCCCGCGGGCTGTGCTCCCTCACCGAGCGCGCGGCCGCGGCGCGCAGGGGCGCGCACAGGAACATCTCGGCGGCCGGAGTGCCGATCCCCGCTCCGTGTCCCGATCCTTCTCCGTGTCCCGATCCTTCTCCGTGTCCCGACTCCTGCCCCTGCGGCCCGCCGCTCGCCCTCCGCCAAGGAGAGCGGCGCGGCGCATGCGCGGGGGCGGGCCGGGAGCCGAGAGGGAGCGGCAGGGCCTTGTGCGGGGCCTTCCCTCTGTTCGCACCCGGGGCATCGCTCTGGGCTGGCATTGCCACGCTCCGCAGCTCCCCCAAAGGCTGTACCCGCCGGGGGTTGCTCTCTTCCCAGGCGGCCAGCGACGGGCCGAGCGGGCACAGCCTCAGGCTGCGCCAGGGGATTGGGCTGGACACCGGGAGGCATTTGTGCAGGGAAAGGGAGACGGGACACTGGGATGGGCTGCCCGGGGGGATTGGGCTGGACACCGGGAGGCATTTGTGCAGGGAGAGGGAGACGGGACACTGGGATGGGCTGCCTGGGGGCGGCACTCAGTGCTGTGGGTTAGCTGGCACGGGGGTGCCTGGTGGTAAGTCGGACTCGGTTTGCTCAGAGCTCTTCCAGCGTGGTTGGTGGTGGGGCTCTCATGTCACTGAGTAATTCAGGTAATACAGTACAAATGAACTGGGGAAGGTGTGACAGGCTCTCCTTGGATGCAGCATGCCAGGAACATCAGCCACAGGCCCATCCTTGTGCAGACCCCTTACTGTAGAGCTTTGTGATGAGGAGTGCAAATGCACCTTTTTCACTGTAAAATAAATTCACAGGTTTTGAATAACAGCTAAGAATGAAGTATTTTATACCAATGAGTACTCAGCATTGCAGATTAGCAAGGCATCATCTGATGTTCCAGCATCTCTTGCCATACCCTCCTCCTCTCTGGGGAGTCTCCCCTGCACTCCCCACCGTCCCTCTCACCTGCCCTGGCTCTCAGTGGTGCAGCCTTATTCATCTCATGCAGTGCATGGTGAAAATCTATCCACGTATATGTTACTTTTACAAAAACTGTGATGATTTTGCTAGCTGACACAATGAGTGTCAAATACTTTTAGTATTTGATAGGACAAAAATTCATCTTTCCTTACAATGTTTTCCTTCACCCAAAATGTTACCTTGTTTTTTCATCCAGTCGCTTATTTTGGAAGACCCTTTTTTACTTTGTACAAACATTTTCAGGAAGGCAGGATTAACTAGAGCAAACGGATTTTTTTTTTTTAAAGATTCCATGGTTACATCATGGATTTGTACTGATAAAATGATCCATGAGCCCAAAACACTAAGCAGTGCACATACTGGAACATTTTAGGATACTTACTACTTGTTCAGATAATTGCATATATGCATACGTGCATATGTATAAATGTGCATGTATATATTTAGCAGCTGTTACTGAAATTAATGTCCCTTTAACAGAATACTTTTGCACAGGTCAGGCAGGATGTGGTACTAGCTCTCTGCTTAGATTACTGCCCTTTACATTTGGGTTCACTGTAGTCAGTGGTTGTCTTCCTGCTACTTACTCTTCATTTCCTCAATGCTGAGAGGCACTATCAGCGTTTGTAAATCCAAGTGCTGCTACGAGTATGTGATCTTTTCATTGATTTATTTTCACTAAGTGTTTCCTTGCTTATAAACCTCATTTCTCTACTTGTATGCTTCCTTGAGATGAATTCTCAACACACTTAACAGACTGCCTAAAGCACAGCAAGTATAATGGTGCAGGAGTGTTCTAGCATGTATTACAGATTCTGTTGCTAAGCTAAATTTTTATATCCTGATGAGAATCTGCCCTAGGCATACAGCCTAAGAATAGCAGAGGCCATGTATGATTTGATTCAAAGACTGTTCCTGCGCAGATAAATTAAAAAACATTCATTTTTATACTACGAAATACGTAATCACAGTAAGTTATTAATTATACATTAGCCAAATATGCATTTTGCAGTTGCACTTCATAGATGTGTTACTAGACAAGGAAAAAAAAATTTGTAATCATTTTGTAATTTAAAATCAATCTATTTATCAGATGACAATACTAAAACAACAGAGTGGCCAGTATCTGCAGTGGTCTGAAGTGTGGCCCATTACTTTTCTACATTCTGCCTCCTCCATGCACTGAAGGGCCAAAGTCCTGCACCTCAGTGATTTCAGACAATTCTTTTTCCAGTGTGACCCATTAATAAAGGAAACTGCATTAAGGAGAACAAGACTCCTTGTGTTTACTGTTTCTTGACAAGAGTCTCTCTTTTTCTCTCTTTATTCTTTCTTCTCTTAATCTCTCTTCCTTTATTCTTTTCTTCCTCTTGTGAGTAACCTAAACACCTATTTTCTGTGCCTCATTTCAGTTCCATGGAGTTTGTGTTTGCTAAGTATAACAAATGCTTGTTAGTCCTGGTAATCTGTTGTAACGCTTTTGTGAAGTTGCATGTTATCTCTGTAAAATCCTTTTTGCCAAAATGCCTATTTTCTCACCAAATTAAAAGAAATCTCTCAGACAAAAAAGATGTAGCTGTTCTCCAGATGTTAACTCAGAGTACCAAAGAACCAACGGCTTTACAAGAGTTCCTGTGAGTGATATCTCTTCGAGTCTAAAATTAAAATGTACACCTGGTAAAGCATGGGGCTTAGGGACGGGATTGTAACAAGGTTGTACATGGAACCACTTCTGCAGAACATTTTTCTTCAGAGAAATAACTGCAAAAGGACAGCGACTGAAAAGAAAACGAAAAAGCACATGGAACATGGGGCGGGAGAGGGGGGAAACCAACCCACAATTACTTATCTACAATGCTGAATAACAGTTGAGAACCAAACTGGAAGTGAACACCCTGCTGTAGGGAAAGCTATCTAGGATGATAATAATCCTTACTAAACCACAGAAAACTGGAAGGTGAAGTAGGTGTTAGAGTACCTGAAAAGACATTTATAAAGAAGAAGCATGACACTGCCCCAGGTAACCAGCCATACCTTCTGAGCTGGTGAAACTGGTACAGCTCCACTGAAGGAGAGATCACCAAACCAGTGTTTCTCATCTGAGGACCAGGCCTACAGGTTTGTGAGACAGTCGCTTTCACAGCCCACTTTATGGCATGGATATATTTCAGTTCTTTTATTGACGATCACTTTTCTTCCATGGCTTGAGTACTAGAATGGAAAAATTTGCCTTTTATTTTTTTTCTACAGTTGGCTTGAAGCAAATGGCAGTAGCACCAGCAGATGATGGAGAATGACAATGAACATGGGCTCAAACCATTTTGTGTACCTAATGCAGATAAAATGCTTGTAACCTTGGCATCCTTTATACAATAAAGCAATTATATTATATATTATATAATATATAAAAGAGTGAGTATTATATAATATATAAAAGTGAGTAAAAGGATGTTTTGCATTAGCTACAAGGACATCAA
>VXBX01004838.1:857767-923080 GCA_013400415.1 Scytalopus superciliaris | reverse complement strand
GCTTTTGTGAAGTTGCATGTTATCTCTGTAAAATCCTTTTTGCCAAAATGCCTATTTTCTCACCAAATTAAAAGAAATCTCTCAGACAAAAAAGATGTAGCTGTTCTCCAGATGTTAACTCAGAGTACCAAAGAACCAACGGCTTTACAAGAGTTCCTGTGAGTGATATCTCTTCGAGTCTAAAATTAAAATGTACACCTGGTAAAGCATGGGGCTTAGGGACGGGATTGTAACAAGGTTGTACATGGAACCACTTCTGCAGAACATTTTTCTTCAGAGAAATAACTGCAAAAGGACAGCGACTGAAAAGAAAACGAAAAAGCACATGGAACATGGGGCGGGAGAGGGGGGAAACCAACCCACAATTACTTATCTACAATGCTGAATAACAGTTGAGAACCAAACTGGAAGTGAACACCCTGCTGTAGGGAAAGCTATCTAGGATGATAATAATCCTTACTAAACCACAGAAAACTGGAAGGTGAAGTAGGTGTTAGAGTACCTGAAAAGACATTTATAAAGAAGAAGCATGACACTGCCCCAGGTAACCAGCCATACCTTCTGAGCTGGTGAAACTGGTACAGCTCCACTGAAGGAGAGATCACCAAACCAGTGTTTCTCATCTGAGGACCNATAAAAGAGTGAGTATTATATAATATATAAAAGAGTGAGTAAAAGGATGTTTTGCATTAGCTACAAGGACATCAACTTAGTAAAACATTGATACATGGTTTAGCCAGTTATTTTGTTTTACACCATAAAGCATGATATATATTTAAATTTTTAAAAAATTAATCTGTGCTTAAATTCAAAGATGACTTGCTGGCAGTCCTTCATGAGACAGTCTGTTCCATATACAGATGGTATTACAGACTAGTAACAAATGATATGTTTTTTCTTTACCATGTACTTCTGACACACACTGCTCTTTATTCAACATGCCTACACTTCGCTTATGTTCCTAGACATCACTCTAGTGTTACTGAAGTCTAATGAACAAGCCTATACCATAATATGAAACATTCTTTCACTGGTAGAATAAGGGATGATGAAAAACATGTTAATGGTGTTTACCATTTGCCCAGAGGTATTGTATACTTTTATAAGTTCCTTGGTTAGATTTGCACTTTCTACAAATGCAGTTGTTTCAATATACTGTAGCAGTTTGAATTTCATTTTTATGTGGAAGTATTTCATATTGTGTGTGAAAGTGTAAATGCACTTAAAGTTTAGAAAGAATCCTAATTTTAAGTCGTCCTTTATTTCTACTACTCATATTATTTAGAAATATGTAACAATAACTTAAATGTGCCCATATGGATAGATATTTGTGCTGGGAATGAAACAGTAATAGTTGGTATATAATTAAGACTTTATTATCCAAAGATGAAGACCTCTTTTAGAATGTGATTAGGAATTTTATATTTTATAGATAGAAAATTATGAGGCAAATGTGTACTGAACCCCGAAGTCACCAAGAGCTGTAGAAGAACACAAGTCCACCAACCTATATAACAAGGCATCGTATTCCATGGACCATGTTTTTCCCCTAGTCTGAGGGAAATTCAGTTCCTGGTGATCAAGCATTCATAATCCCTGATTTGCAACCTCAGAAGGGCATTAGGAACAATTTCTTCTCAGTGAATAGATATGGATGAGGAGGTAAATGCATTCACACAGCATTAGAGACTTAAATGCCCAGGCTATGAACTTGCACTCCTTCTGTAGTTAACTGACCCTCGTGCTCCCTGTGTACAGAGCCTGAAGAGCTACTTCCCTAAATGAGTCTCCCAGGTCAGGCAGCAAAAGCTATAAAGAAGAACATCTTCCAGATAATCTACACAATCTAATTTTAATTCTTACGTTGCTTCTGTATTGAGGATAAATATTAATTTAAGCTGAAGAATGTTTTGATGTGTAAATAAACTGCCGTAAGTGACAATGCTTCTCTCTACAGCAAGGCTATGAAAGGCTGGCTTGACTTCCATTGGCATCTCCTCACTTGCTCATGTTAATGATCTGTGAAGTTCAAACACCATTCAGAAAAGGGATCAGCCACTTTCTGCAGCAGCTTTGAACTTCATTCAAAAGGGCAGCTAGAACTATAATTAGGTACAGCTAGTCTTCATTATTTAGCTCATTTATTATTTATATCTTCCTCCCACAGTGCCTGTGAACATCACATCTTGTGCTGGCAGAGATGGGAGTCTGAATATTGCTTTGCTTGCTTTCACCAGCTCTAAGTAACACAGCAGTTCCTGTGCAGGGTGCTTGATTTGTAAGCTGGGCTTCAGCGTGCTGAGCTAACACAACCGGTGATGTTACAGCCTGTAGCAGCCCAAGCTCAAAATTTAAGCGATGCGCTCTTTCCACTTTTCAGGCGCTCTGAGATGAACCCGCCATCCTGTGCAGAGCTGCTGCCTGCATGTACCGTAATCCTTGCTGCTCCCTCATTTCAGTCTTTCCCCATCTCATGCTGGGTAAACTACCGTTTGGGCATTTTGTGGGTTATTGTATTACCAAGTGTATTATGTAGTGGGTTATTGTATTAGCAAGGCTTCTGGGAGGTGGGAGAAGAAGTAACTGTAATTTTCAGTGGGGATAAATACAAGACGGCCATCATGGGATGGAGTTTTAGGCTGTTTTCTTTTAAGCTCCTGGTGGTCAGTAACACGCTGTCTTTTTACAAAGATCCTGCATGACTGGAATGGTGGCAGCTTTAGTAACAAGTTGCATCACCCTGTCATGCTCTTTAAGAACAAGTTGCCTCTTCTGCAGTATGCAGATTTAATCTTTCTGGGATGCCTTGTTCCCCAGATCCCTCTCTGTGAAGGACTAGCAGATGGAATGGCAAGAACTTGGGAACAGCCTGGTGGGTATTGAGTGGGTGAGGTTAAAGTGAAATACAGTTGAATTGTTAAAATAGATTTGAAATTTCTGCTGAGCCTTTTTTTTTTTTTTCCTTTCCTATTCTGAAGAGAATAAATAAAGGTTTAGACTACAAGTTGTTTTACAAAGAGGGCAGTGCGGAAAAGGAAAACCAGTGACCTACTTAAAGAGAAATTAAAATGCATTGCACCTCTTGGGGTTGAGGTTACAAAAAAATAGTAACAAAAAAGTACAACACAGTGACTGTGTGCATGAAAGGAGACAGCATTTTCATTTCTTCCCTAGAGGCAAAAAAATTCTACGAGGAATTAATTTGACTTCTGGTCAAATTATTATTATGCAGTTGTTATTATTATTCAGTTTAAAGAGTTGTTTTTACTTTGCCTGATAAGACTTCTTGGGCACTGACTTTCTAATGCATCTTGTCTAAAAACAAATGCTTCTCTTTCTGTCAGGTATCTTAGAGCACAATAAGTTTCTGCCATCCTTGTCTATTATCCTGTCTATTACAATAGTTATACTATATTTCAGTAACTTTTTTTTCCTCCTTACTGTTACATAGACACCATCCTACATAACCAGAAGCTGGTTTTCACTTGTCCTTTAGTCTTTGGTCTGTTCTCCTTGGATGGTCATACCAGGACTTTATGCTTCTGTTGGCATAGGTTTTGTTATCACCAGGTCAGATCAGCCTTTCCCTTGCAACAGAGTGGGTCCTCAGGGATAATGTAAATCAAAACATGCAGTCCTAGTCAGAGCTACCTTTGCAGCTCTATGGATACTAATTACAAGCACAGGAATTAACGTTTATTTTATATCCAAAGCTTTGAGAGTAATTTAGTGTGTTTGGAACAGACAGGCTGATTTGATACATTTATGGATTATTAGGATCCAGCTGTTCCACACATTTGACACCTGTGGTGAAATAAATGGCTGCTACATTGACAGGAGCATCCTAATGCACAGGTTCTGCTTACAACACAAGAGTCTTCCACGCCTGTGTCCCCTGCACACTCACACCTTTCTGGGACCCAACACCAAGAATGAGTGCCAGTGGATGACTGCCAGAGCCCAGGCCAGCCTTTCACCATGAAAGCTGACACCATGATTCATGCTCATACTGGAGAAATGAGAGCAGGCAGAGGAGCCACATACCAGACCCAAAAACATTTATACCCTTACCTATCTGCAACTTGCTATTCCTGCCATGATATGCAATGAGGTTTCAAATTTCCCATTTACAGTCCCCTTCTACCGTGTTCCTAAAGACTTAATTTAATCCTCTTTTAGTTTCTGTTGCCCGCTCATCACATATCTTTAATCATCTTCAGCCTTCTAGTTGTTCTTCTTTGGTTTGTCTTCTTCACAGATCTGGGCATGATTTAACTTCTCCCATCTTAAGATACTGCCCTTGAACTCACCTGCTTTTCCTGTTTATTGCCTCATCATTCTTTCTCTTTTCCTCTCTCAGAATACAATTGCTATCTGGAGTTTCATTAAAAAAAATGCACTTTAATGCATCTTCTGCCCTTGTACTTTGCTGACATCTAAGTCTATTCATTATTTCTGTAACTGTCACATGCTATGCTCTCTCCTGAGTAAATGTCCTAGTGATTTCAATCTTTCCCCATTCACAGCCATTCACAGTATTCCTGTAAACACTGTTTTCCTAAATTTAGCAACAAAGTAAGGGAAAATTCTAACTTTCTTTTTCTCCAGAGGTTTGTTTTTTCTTTCAAGGTAAGCTGCTTTTGTAACACTTTTTGTTCCTTCCTTTCAATCCCCATAATTATTTTGATTCAGTTATACAAGGACTGTTCTGTGTCAGAAACTGGCTGACGGCATGAACTGTGGGACCAGCAAAGACACTGGGTATCATTTTGCATTATGGACCCTGTCTGTCAAAATCCATGGTCCAATCTGCCCTACACCTGTTTACTGTCAGTCACTCCTCAAAGGTAAACAAGGACCTACCTTGGCACTGCCTCATCCACAGAAACCTCCACTGCAGGTGCTCTCATACAGAAGAATGCTCTCTCCATGCTGGACATTGTCCATGTGCAGAGTGACAAGCGATCGCCTGGCTTGGAATTGCCAGCTCATGTTTGGCACAAATTCAGCCATCTGGGCTGCAGAATGGTGAGCCATGGACAAAAACCGAATGTGTGGGAGCTCCCGGGCAGGCCCATGGTCAAGATCTGCTCAAGGTGGTTTCTGTGGAGAATCTCCTATTACTGTATGCATTGCCCACTTGTTTCATGCTTTCCCTGTGCTGCCCACTGGGTAGAAATTTACTATATATACAAATATCTAAAATAAACTTTAAATTCCTTGTTAAAGTTCTTCTTTGTTCTGATAACAACAGTTAAGACTGCTGGAACTGGTACCAGTCACACTGATGGGTACTGTTGTGTTTTTTCCTTGCACTTCTCTGTTTGTTCTCTCCTGTTCAGTGCTTTGATTTAACCTCCTCGAGATAAGAATAGGATGTAAGAGGGGCTTTGCTCAGAAGAACCATTCCAGTGACAAAATAGTTCTAATATTAAAAAGCTATATTGGAAGTTACTGTAAAGTCTTGAGTGGAAGAGTTATGTAAAGGAGAGGAAAAACAAATCCCAGTTCTATGGCAGTTTAATTCTTCTGTCACAGTTTCTCATCCATTTGTGGTGTGGATGATTCTAAACTGTCAAATGTAATATTTAATATTTCAAAATCTGCTCAAATCAGTACATGCTCAGTGCTCAGAATGCTGTCTTTCCTATTTTGTACTATCTAACTGTAATTGGTGTTAAGTTATTCCTATTTATTCTGGAAATACAAAATGTGTTACTTTGCTCTTAATCTGCATAGACTGAAACCATCTGCTGTGGTTCACAGTTGAAGAATAGGAGATTATAAATTCCCTCTAGTATTTATATTCAGCCCTCATTAAAAATGTAATCATTACTGCTACTGAGTTGTAAGTCAATGGAACGTACAATCATAATCTTAACATTTAAGCACATGGATGTCCCATTCCCTTTTTTTAAAAAGCAGTATTTACATGCACATTTATCTTTTGCCTCTAGCTGCTGGGAGAAGGCAGCTTACAGTGGCTCAGGTAGAGGAGGAGTGGAGACTGTTCGCAGGTGAGTCAGTGACCATGCCAAATAAAATGTGATTTGACAAAAGAAGGAGAATCATGCTGTACTCAGTTGCAGGATCAGCTAGTTTACCTCAAGAATGGCAGGAAACAAGAGTCAACAGGGATAGCTTTGCAATGAGAAGAGCTTTTTGAGAAATATATTTTGTTTGCGTTGTACCCAAATATCCTACAAGTCTGCCTGAGTTAAAGCAGAAACATGAGGCACCTTGTTTGCCTTGTACCCAGACATACCACAAGACTGTTTGACTTAGGAAGTGAAATATTGTGTAATATCTGTTTGCTTGGCATAGTTGCACAAAAATAGTAGAGCTAAGATAATTGTAGCCAGTCTGCAAAAAACCTGAATCAGTTGGCCAGCATGCAGTCTGCAAACCATCAACTCGAAAAGGATGGACTGGACCTGTGCACAGAAGGGTGTAAAATCTGTCTGGCAAACCAGAACAGACTGGCTCTGACCTAGTGAAAGAGAAAGCAAACCTTTGGACCAGACTGGTCTTAATCCACAGGAAAGCTGTGTGCAAACATGAGTGATACACAGTGGTGGCTGGGGAAGGGAGAGTATGCCCTCTTCAGTTCTGGCTTCCCATGCTGAAGCTGGAGAGCTCTCAAACTTAGCCACTACTGCTTTGTAGGCTAAGAATTGTCAAATGATGTAACCATGAGAAATCACAATGCAGCAGCAGTCTCACAGTATTGTTGACCTAGGACTTTATGTTTAGGTCTGTATGCTTAATTAATGCTTGATTTTTGGTTGGTGACAGAGGGATTGCCTAAAAGCTGAGCATAAATACATATCTGCTTAAATTACTGACAGGCTTGTCCTCTCAGAACTCTCCCATTACAGTGGTCCTCATGTCTCAGCTGCAACAGTTGGTGAAAAGCAGTTTCTGGTACCCAGGCCAGTTTACCAGGCTTTGTAGGACCTGAAAAGAGACTTCTGCTGGGAGGTGTAGAGAAGCTGAGGGCAGGAACAGGATTTCTGTGAATCCACTAGACCGGGTCTCCTGTGCAAGTGGATACTGGAGTGGTTTTAATCCATGCATTGAATAGCAAGTATTCTCACTGGGTTTAGATATTGAATGTATGTAGATAGAGTTGTATCCTGCACTTTACCCATGCCCACTCTCTTGTCATCCTCTGGCAATCAAAATACTAATTCAATCTTGGTTGTAAATCCAGCTAAATTAGACCAGAGGTGAATTTGGTCCTGTCTGATTGGTGAGTAGATTTTTCTTCTGTCCTAAATAAAATAGAGAAAGAAATAAAAGCAGCAAGGCTAAATATGTTAGATCAGATTTAAATCCTTATATAGCTTTTTTTTTTTTCATGATACAAGTCTTCAACTCACTATCTACCCTAGAGCATATTTTGTATGATGATGCTGCACTCTTTCTGGAGCTGTTTACTCAATGTATTTGTTGTATTTGGGCAACATTTTACAAACAAGATAAGTCAAATTTTTTCCTGATGACATAATTCAACAGGCTTCACTTAGGTTTGGCTTGAAGGAGTTTGGTCCAGTTGGTTTTGTTTACAGATATGTTCAAAATTAGGAAATACTTTAAAACTCTATGTCTGCACCTAACTTTCTGCCTGACCATAGGATGGGAAAATGCCAAGACCCATTTTCACTTTTTAAAAATACCACTTATGAATAAATGGAAGAAACTTTCACCTCTTATCTTGAGATTTTTATTGTATTTTCTATTAAAAAAATCAACTGCCAACCATCAGACTGTTGTCCAAAGTCAAGTTCTTTTTCTCGTCCTTTTAAGAGAGCAGGTTTCCCCACTATTACAATACACTAAGAAACAATACACTAAGATCTAAGCTGTTGAAAGGAGGAACCACGGAGTTCCTTGATGGATTTAGTCTACAGTCAGTTTAAAGAGAGTGATCCTTTTGCTGACTTATATGACATGAATTTTGTGTTGTAGAAAAGGTTTTAGAAAAAAGGGATGATACAAAACAGTGTTGTGACCCTGTGAGTGCCTCAGAGAGATTTAAACAGCATAAGTCAATAGGCAGAGCTCCTCAGGCACAGACACCCTCAGATCTGGGTAGGTGTTAAACTATCTTAACATCTGAAGATCTTGTAAGATGACTCAAGCATGGCACAGAATCTCACCTCAGTGCTTTATATCACTGTGCCTCCTATATGTCATTATGAATATAACACTTCTCCCTCAGTCTGGAAAGGCCCAAAATAATGAGCTTTATCCTCACAGCATCTTTATGCCTGGATAAACATTATGTTAGTTTGGTTCTAAAGGTCTTAGCCTTTATAGCTGAGCCATATAGGTTCTGTAATCACCTGACTTCAGAGAAGATATCAAAATAATTTTGAGTCCTTTTATCATGTATGGTGCAAATAGCATATACAAGCCTGTTTGGTGAAGCAGCCCTCCCATCTGATTTAAAACTGTAAAGCTTCTCACCTTGTGTGTAATACTGCACCATCATACTTGCATCCAGCAATACTCTTTTGATTCAGGACAAGCAGAAGAAAGAGATATCTTTTCAAGCAATGTGTACTTACATGTGGAACATATTGTCATGCAGCATATCCAATGGAAATTTGTATGCATGTTGAGAAAATAGAAATAAAACAAATCCATTAAACATCCCCCTACCCAATAAACACAAAAGCCTCCAAAGGCTACTAAGCACAAATATTACCTATTTGTGAGCACCTGAGCTCCAGGCTGCTAGAAACTGGAATAATTTGCCATCAGTATCTGATTACCCCATTACAGTGTGCCCAGTGCTCTACTATTGGCCACTGCTGGGCTGGATGGGTCTTTAGTGTGACCTCCTGCAGCAAATTTTGTGGTCATAATACTATGTTTTTTAACATGCAAGTGGAAAACAGGGGCCTGTGCTGATACAGTATTTCAGCAGACAAAATTGTAAGTGCTAAGTCCCAGTGAGAGTTTTTTCAGGTGTTCAGTTCACTTGAAACAACCCATTAGGGAAACTCCTAAAGCCTTAAGGCCACTGTTTGTTAAAAGCCTAAATTTGAGTCCTGAAGAATGCACAGAGGCTTGAAAGGTTGGCATTTGTGAGGCTGTGTTATTACGTGCTAGCAAATGCTACCTCTTCTTACAAGAAAGGCAATTCTTTTGTTTCTCCGTGGCGAGCACTGTATTTTAAACAAGGTTTGGTCAACAAATGCATTAGAGCTTCTTTGCGAAGGTTTGGCAGATTGATTTGCCTGACTTGTTACCGTGAAACAAAAGGCTGAAGTAAAGGTCAGGCTTTAATCTGAGAGATGGGCAGCCACTGAGCAAACTGCTGGCTGCTGTAAGGGGCAATAGCTTGTTCTGTCACAGCTCCATCCTGTGATTCATTTGCGCCACGCCGAATGAAGTGCAGTGCTGCACTTGTCAATTTTAAAGGCCAAGCTGATAGCACGGAGCCGTGGTGCCGAAGATCCCGAGGAGAGCATCCCATTCCCGGTGCAGGGTGCTCCACGCGTGGGTATGGAGTGCCACCCAGTGGGGGCTGGCATCCCGCTCAGGCTGCGGCTGTCCGGGAGCCGAGCAGGGAGTAACGTGGAAATGCCCGCAAAATCAAAGCACTCTGGGCTAGTAGAGCATTATTTTCATTTTTGGGGGGCATTTTCCGTAAGACTGGCAATGAGGTGTCAGGCACCACCAGGTTTGTTATGTAAGCGTGCACGCAGAATTTTAGGGTATAAATGGCAGCATGAAATACTGGGTTGAAATAAAGGGTTCATCAACACGAATTTGAGAACACTGCTTGCTTTACTCACAGGAAGTGTGTCAATTCAGACCATCATCCTCAAAGAATGTCATGGTATTTTACATGGTATGCTGTTATATATGCACTATTTATAGAATTACAGAATTGTTTGTGTTGGAAGGGATTTTAAAGTTCTGGTTCCGTGAACACCTTCCACTAGACCAGGCTGCTCTAAGCCCCCTTCAGCCTGACCTTGAACACTTCCAAGGATGGGGAATATACTATATATAGTATAGGAAGAGGATCCAATTTCTATAAATTTGTAAATGTTCTAGTTAAATAACTGAGGACTACTTATTTTAATCTGAAATATATCAAATAGGGTGTCTGATAGCTGATACTGTGCAAAAATTCTGTTTGCATTCAGCTGTGATTTTCTCCAGTGATTTCTATTTTTGGGTTCATCATGTCCTTTTATGCAGCCTTTTTAAACTATTAGTAATAAAGTATTTCCACTTTAACCATGGTAGTATAAAGTCACCAGACATGTGTAAGAGATACCATTTGTATATTCTTAATAAATAAAGCACGTTGGAGTAGTTCTGCTGCGTATCATGCAATTTATTACATAGCTCTGCATTTTCATTCTAGATCACAGTGCTTAGTAACTGAAAGAATCACACTTGTGAGCTGTGGGAGTTAAGTCTTTTCCTTCTCAAGAATGTATCAGTGAAGCATGGCACTTGCCAAACTGAAAACTTGTGAACAATGCTGGTGTTCAGGGAGCGGCACTTAAACTCCTCAAGCATTTTGAATGTCAGACAGAAGACATTATTGTACCCCCCAGTCAAGAGAGGGGTCTACCCTCTCGCACTCAGAGCAGTGCTCCAAGAAGGACCTCCATTCAGCTCATTAAGACTGTCCATTCCTCTGTATTTAGGAAACACTGGCAAAAGGTGAGAATTGTCTCAATGCAAAAACCCACTTACATAAATTTTAGATCATGTCCTGACATGGAAAACACATGCCTGGAGTAGACAATGTACAGTATTCCCAAGCTACAGAAAATATGACACCAATGGAGGATAGCGACTAGAGAGAATGTCATTTGCAAATCTGAAATACATCTTGGAAAATCTTTGTTTATAAAATTATCCTCTGATGACAACATGCAAGATAAAATGGAACAGACACCATTCTTTGCTTGATCCTGTGGCTCTCTTCCTTGTCAAAATAATTAGTGTTATTTTGAATAATTCCTTTAATGAGAAATGTTAGAAAAAAAGCACTACTTAGAAATTAAGGGCTATTCACACAGATTAAATGCAACCAATGAAATTAACCCCCTTTTGCTTACTCTATATCCAATAGAATGAGATAACTTTTTTTACAATCCAGAACAGCTGAAATACTGTGTAAAGAAACTGATTATAAAAGAAGCCCCAGGAAATTAGAGCCCTAGGAAATAACTAAGAATATCACTACTATGACCAAACTTCTTTACTTTAAAGAAAAATGTGTGCACATTGCTATGACCCTGCAAAGCTCTAGCAAAGTATTTTATGCTCAGGAAGAGCTTAGAGCAAAGGGTAAGCTACTGTACAAACTGGTCTGCTTAAGGAAGTGCTGTGCTTCAAATGCATGCCTGTTTGCAAAGAATATTCTTTTCCTATTGTTGCCTTGTGACCAGGAAGTTAATTTACAGCAGTTCTTTTAGAAGAGCATGCACTTCTTTACACTGCTTAGCCAATAAAATGGCAATTTGAGATTTTATGGGACAATTCCACTTTAGATGGAGGCTGCCTGAAACACACCAACATGCCTTTCGAGTGCAATGAAGAGGAAATGTTTTGGGCCAGCGTATGATGTTTGGGTGTTTTGCCATCCAAATGAAAAGTAGTTTCACAACTATGGAGTTAATTTTTTTTCCACTTGAATGAGCCTGAAAGGAGATAACAGATCAGGCATTACATTATTCATGTTTATATTAATTCATGTGCTCAAATCTTTCCAGGAAACTGAGGCCTATAATTTGATACAAAGCATACTTATGTTTTAACCCTTAGTAACAACAGTTTTCATGCAAATAACACATATCAAAACATTCAGCTGCAAGGACAGCTTTGGGATTTGCACATGTAAGCACAGATGTACACATACGGAGCTCCACTTATTGAAAATGTGGCCCAGTTAATGCTTTGGTTCATATGGGAGGAAGAATTAAGAGGCACTAATTTGCATGTAAAATTCTAGAGGTGTGCAGCCTCACATAAGAAAATTTTGAAGCAGACTAAGTAATAGGAACACATTGCCATCATGTGTAAGTCCCATATCGCCAGAATAACTCCCAGGCATTTTCTTTACCATTATAACATGTTAATGACTTCCATAATATCTGAATGCATCTGTAAGACTTCACACCGCTTAATAATTTATAATTTTTTTTAAGATTCTTTTCCACAAGGTTTTTATCTTTTGAAAAATAAAGTGCTGTCAGAAAACTGGGAAACCTGGCCAAGTAAGGGCCTCAACATTAGATCTTTTCAGGTTGCCTTTCCTCCTTCTATTCTGTAGGTAAACAAATGGATGAGTAATGTTAGAAGTGGAGTAGTTAATCTCAGCATTGCTTTTACTTGCCAGGCTCATGAAACTCTGGTTCCCTGCTACCACAGTCCTTTACCATGCTTAGTCCAAGGAAGAACAGCAGGCCAAGATCTTTACATCTATGTCAGATATCTGATTGTTCCAAATTACCTTTTCAACGAGGAACTGGCACTTGACTCATTTTTTCGGTGCTGTGTCCTGACTATCCTTGGAAGATGCCTCTGATGAAGTACTGGTTGTATCACTGCCCACTGAAAACTGACTTTTTGTAAGACAAATGGAAGTATTTTAAGCAATTTTTCTATCCTCACAGTGCTTAGGTTTTCCTAAAAATCTCCAAGCAAAGCTAAGTGATTTATTTTCAGAGCTCAGCAGTTCCTCTTATTTATATATGAGCAAGGACACCTCTGGATGTGTAAGGAATCTTAATGTAACTGAATCTTCATCCCCAAAAAGGCAGTGAAGAACACCCTAAGTCAGCACACATTTTTATAAGCTAACCTTTACGAGGCAGTAGCTTGTGAGTAGCAATTTCTCATCTCCCTCGCTATGCTGCAATTTAGTCCTCTGGACAGATATTTTAGGTAAATTTACCAAAGGTAAATGTAATGATGATGATGATGATGATATATTAGGAGCTCCCAAGCTGGTTAAGCTTTAGAGGCAATGGAAACTTATCAAGAGCAATAGAACAGCCTGTGCTAGCCTCTGGTCACAAGATAAAGAGGTGCTTATTTTTAAAAACCTGAGTTAGGGTTGAGCGTCACAATCTATTTTCCACACTATTGCACCGAGGTCAAGGAACCTTTGGTGTTGCATGGGGAAAATGCCACAGCCTGACTGCCCAGTGCTCCCCAAACACCAGCAGGGTCTCAGTGCCAGAACTGAAATGAAAGTCGCCAGTAAGGTAAACTTGTGAGTAACTGTTCCTCTGAGATGTCAGTATTCAGAATTGTTGTGATTACACATGTAGATGCAACACCCACTGTCTACCCATCTCATTCCATAAGATACCAAGAGATATAACAGTTTATGTGATAGTGAATTTATGTTTTGTGCACTTTTTTTTTTAATTTAAATTAATAAACTTATTTAAGGGTTGTTTTCTCTGGATAAGTTTATAATCTATATTGGTTTAATTGTATCACTGAGAGTATGTTAATTTTTGTCCTCTTGTGAACCTTTATGTGCTTTTCAGCTTGATTTCATTTTGGCTCTGAGTGCTTTTGAAAAGACATATACTGAGCTGAAAAGAGATATCCCAAACTGCGAGAGGAACTACCTACAGAAGCAGTCTCAGTAGTCTCAACATAACTATATTGCTGTAGCTGTATGGATAATTTCCCTCCACAGGCAAGTTTCTGCTTTGTAGCAGTGACTCTATATCTAAAAATATTCCTATTTTATTTCCCTGAAGTAGCAGTGGTCGGAAGCTCTGCTATGGCTTGTGAGTCAGTTACCAGGTGGAGAGGGAGAAGAGTGTTCATCCAGCACTTAGTAGACAGCTATGTTGGCTACATAACTAATTTCACTAATGGATCATAAATTTTCACTAATGGATTCCCACCAGAAATATTTTAATAGGTAGTAGCTCTTTCGTAATACACCAGTTCTGACTATGAGCAATTGTAAATTACGGCAGGGCTGGATAGTACACCAGAACAACTGATTCTCTTCCGTCTTGAAGATACCCAATGCGGTTAGTGTGCATAAAAATACCTGAAAATAGATTAAAATAGGACTCAGCATTAGACGGAGCCTTTACTCCATCAGAGTGACATAAGCAGCCTGAGAGCAGGAACAGCCAAGTTCAGAGCAGCAGTGTCTGCAGATAGAGAAAATATGATATTACTTGGAAAGTACTAGCAGTTGAGAAATGAAAATATATAACCCAGGAGCTGTACCAAATACATTAAAAGGATTAAAACTGATACATATTCTTCATATTGTCCATGAGGCAGATAACTGAAATAGCTGTAGACACTGTGCATCTGAAAAAGATCAGTATTTGATAAATACAATTAATTCTTCAAGAAGTATGAAAAAAACCCCGAGTATCTGAAGCATGATATTTTAAAAACTAGTTTAATGCCAGAAAAGACAGAAATTTAAAATATCTCATCAATAAGCTTTCAAGTGTTACAATTTCTAAGCAGAGAGGCAATCTTCTAAACCAGAAGACCTCTGTGAGGTTCAGAAAGAAAAGAAGTTGGAGAAATGTGTCTGGTAAAAGGCTTATTTACTGTCCCTAGTTTGTGAATGAGGGTGAAATATACACATATAAATAAATGAAATAAGATGCAAAAATATGTATAGGCTTATCTTTAAATTGTGGGATTATACTTTACAATTAAATAATAGCAACATCAAGACAATATTGCTAATGAAATATCCAACTTCAGTCATGGCTTTGGTATCTAGGTATATAAATATGGACACATACATGGAGCTGTTATATGAACCTGGTGTTGACAAAATTCTTGGTCAAGTGGGAGGAAGGACTACAGGAGTATCAGTCAGACTGTGAAATTCTAGAAAAATACAGCCCCTGATAACATAAACATGGACCATAATGCAAACAACTGTAGCTGCAAAAATTAGGGTGGAAGCAGGCTACCAATACAGCTGTTTTTTATCAAAACAGGGAGCTTAACTGTGGTGGTTTCAAATTTAAACAGTCCAGAGATTTTGTTGCTATGGCAGCATCAGCTCTCCACTGCAGAAGTCCAAATATATGTGATACCATTCAAATCCTTTTGCATGGGCCCATTTTATTTCATAATAAAAACTTGGAGAGCCAGCATTTGCCCACGCTAATACAACCACTGCACTGAGTAAAACCAAGGGTATTGCTCTTAGGAAATGTATTTCATGGCATTTAACTCGATGACAAGGATCATGACTCATAACACTGAATAATGTTTTCATGGCTAATAATAGGCTGCAGTTAATATTTTTCCTGAAAAACAGTTCCTACTGTTACATAAGTCTGCAGGTGATGATCTCAGGGACTACAATGATATTTTTATTCCAATCAGTCAGATGGTAGAATATTCTATAAAATTGGAAGTGGGTTTTATTTATGCATACATGAGTCTTATTATTCGTAAGGAGGTGCACTTTCATCTTCAGTGTATTCATCCTCTCTCTGTCCCTGCGAGGCAGGCCAATGTTAGTTAAAAGCTCTTTTAAAACTTGTGGATCTTGCTTGCCAACCTCTGAAATATTTTTGCAAAGAGTGGCATTTATACATGTGATAATACATGTATTGGTTTGGCCAAGAGAAATAGCCCTTCTTTTTTTCAGACTGACACACAATTAACCTGTTTCCTGTATCAGGAAACTCACAGATGGAGATTAGAAGAGATTTTTAGGGAGGCTGCAAGCAGGAAAATTGTTCCCTGGTTTCTCAGTTTGCCATTTAGTGCCACAACACAGTGCTGATCAGTTCAAAGACTGCAGCTGTGTGCTGCTGTGCAGAGAAACCAGCAGAGCTACATCACCTTCTTGCCATGGTGAACTCCCTACAACTTCAGAAAGTCCTTTGGAGCTGGTTGGTTTGCTTTGCTTGGTGGAGTGAATGGGTTACCCCTGCGAGCTCTAGGCTTTCCTCTACTCATCTGAGTATAAAGCCAGAGGGCCTCTGTGTGAAAACATCTCACTTTTGACAGATTTTTTAAGATGTTGTTTGAAATATGAGAGCCTGGGCTGGAGGCTCAATCTGTGTTAAGAGATTTGCAAAAGAATGTATAGCAAATTCTGTGAAAAGATCTTTAAAGCCTAGAGACTCCTGTGTGGTTTTCTCTGAATAAGGACTACAGGGTAGCCATACGAAATTTGTACGTCCTTAAGAGTAGCTTGGGAGCATGTCATAATTCCTTGATCAAGAAGTCACCAGATCCTTTACTTTTAGATCAGATTTTAGTACATGTTTGGGTTTTTTTACTCTGTATAAGGAATTTTGTTGCCAGGAATTGGCAGGTATTTGTAAATGCAGTGATGAAAACATGGGCACCTCTGTATGTGGGTGTTAAGACTGCACCACACTTTATTCTTATCATTTTTGCTAAGATAAAAATGGCATTTGGCTTCAGGTTCTAGTAGAAAGAAAGGCTTGCAAGTGTCCCTCCAAGACTGGAATTGCTAAAGGAAAAAGAAATCTCCATATGCAGATTTCACTGAATTACTGCTATGGAGATACTATTTATCTACCAGATACAAGATCTGAGATCTAAGAGAAAGGGAAATGAAAGTGGAAGAATCATAAAATCATAGAATGGTTTGGGTTGGAAGTGAGCTTAAAGATCATCTTGTTCCAATTCCCCTGCAATGAGCAGGGACACCTTCCACTAGACCAGTTTGCTCAGAGCTCCATCCAACCTGGCCTTGAACACTTCCATGGAGGGAGCACCCACAGCTTCTTCAGGCAACCTATTCCAGTGCCTCAACACCCTCACAGTCCTAATCTCTAATCTGAGGCTGTCCTCTTTCAGTTTAAAGCCAATCCCCCTTGTCCTATCCCTATGTGCCCTTGTAGAAAGTCCCTCTCCATCTTTCTTGTAGGCTCCCTTCAGGTACTGGAAAGCTGCTATAGGATCTCCCTGGACTGACAGATGACTGAAAATTTTTGCTTGGAAAGTGTCTATTTGAAATTATTTTCCAGTCCTGAAGTATGTAGCATTTTACTGATTAATTCATTATTTGTATCCTTAATCCTAGACATTTATTTAAGTGAACAAAAAAGTTGAGACAGTTGGAGCCAGGCTGAAGGCCTTTTAATATATTAAAACACAAGCAGGTGCTACATTGGTCTTTAAAAGAGCTACAAAGTTTGTTCTGAGGGCAGTAAATCTGACTTTTGTATAAAGCAAATTTGTAGAAACTATAGGACAGAAAAAAATCAGTCCGTGGGTGAAGTGTAAATATGAGATATAGGGGGGGAAAAATCAGCTCAGATTTCTTTTTAGTTGCAAATTTACTGCAGTCTTTTGAAAGTGACAATGAGCAGATGATTACAGTTGTTCATACATACGGATTTTCAAAAATATTTCAAAAAGATTTCTTAGCAAAGGCATGTAAGCTATAGTGAGCTAAAACAGAAGATCTCTTAGGGATGAATATCATATTGAAAATAGGAAACAAATGTAGGAGTTAATGTTCTGTTTTCACAAATACGTTTCACATTTAATTAAATTCTTGCCATTGATCTAGAAAGGGTTTTACTTCAGCTGGGAAGGGTTCTGAGAAGAATGACAACATTGATCTGCAAAACTGGGCTACCTTTGCAGAAGAAGAGTAAGCAATCTCAAGACCTTCAGCTTGGAAAACAAACCGTGGGAGAGAAGGGGGAGAGAAGTGTTAAATTTTATAATACCGTACAGAGAAGGGGATTAAGGAGTGGCTGTTCACTGTTTCTCACAGTATGAAAGCTACAGAATACTCAGTCATAATTCGGTATTATGTTTAAGAAAAAAAGAAAGTGTGCATGATTAAATCATTACACTCAATGTTACAAAATGCCATTGAGTCCAAAGTATAAAGGTCTTCAAAAAGGATTTAGGAACAGTCGTTGAAGACTCTGTAGCTCAGGACTAAAGCTAAATCAGGAGGCTGTGAAATTAAGCAGTTAACTAATGACTTTGAAGAAATGCAAGTTAGAGATTTTAACTCTGATATTTGTGTTCAGGTAGTCAGTAATTTTGATGTAAATGTGATATGTTAATCCTGTAATTGTTTCCCAAGGAGATATTCTAAATGTTATAGGTGAAAAAACAATTACAGCAAGGTCAGCAGAGCAAGGGAGATGATTCTGTGTCTCTATTCCAGACTGGTGAGACCCCCACCTGGAGTGCTGCATCTGGCTCTGGGGGTGTCAGCAGAGGAAGGACACTGATCTGTTGGAGTCAGTCCTGAATACGACCACAAAGATGGTCAGAGGGATGGAACAACTCTCCTGTGAGCACAGGCTGAGAGAATTGGTGTTGTTCAGCTTGGAGAAGAGAAGGCTCTGGGGAGAGCTTATTGTGGCCTTTCAAAATTAGAGGGGGATTATAAGAAAGACAGGGACAGACTTTTTAGCAGGGCTTACAGGGATGAGAAAAGGGGTAGCGGTTTTAGATTGAAAGAGAGCAGATGCAAACTAAATAGAAGGATTTTTTTTTTTTTTACTGTTAGAGTGGTTAAATACTGGAACAGGTTGCCCAGGGGAGTGATAGATGCCTCATCCCTGGAAGTGTTTGAGGCAAGGTTGGATGGGGTCCTGAGCAACTTAATGTAGTTGAAGATTGCCCTGCTCATTGCAGGGGTTTTAGACTAGATGACCTTTAAATGTCCTTACCAACCCAAATCACCTTATGATTCTAAGATGCTGTCACCTTAGTGAACACGTATAAATGAGCAGACTCCAGAGATTTGTATTGCTTGAGAAATGTGAAGGCAGATATTTTGAGTCATTATTTGTGTTTTATTGCTGTAAATAAATACATACATGCCTCTTGCTCATCTTAATTCCACAGACATCTCTCCACACAGCTACATATAGTAAGTGGGATGGATTCCTGTTTTTTTTTTGTTGTGTGCCTGAAACATTACAGATTAGCAAGTTCCTTTTCAGAGACTCATAGCAGATGTTTTTATATGGCTGGAGAGCAAAACAAAGTGCAAGATATCACTCTGAAATGTTGAAGCTAGGAATGTGGGTGAAAAGAAAGACTTCCTTCTTCCACTCTGGCTCTGTTTTCCTCTCTTCCCTAAGCCAGGCCAGAAAGATACTCTTGCAGTTCATTCATTTGCAAGAACTATTAGTTCCTAAGGTGGAAAAAAGCTGCCAGTTTGAAGGCATTAAACTCCTGATGGATCCAGCTGAGCTGCAAATGCAGTCAATTGTCTGCAGTATGCTATGCTGGGCTCAGCATCGCTCTGCATTCAGCCTTATCAGCTGGCTGGCATTTGGTCCCTGATGCAAACCCATGGGGTACAGGTATCATCTTATATGGGCAACACTCCCTCCTGTGAAGTAGGTCATGTCTGAATGCATCCAAATGCACCATCTGACATTTGAGTTTAGCAGCAGGTATTGGCTTCCTCTGAAGAGAAAGAATTCAGTTTAAAAACAGCCAGCACCTTTCTTGTTTTCATGTAAAACTGAGGGAAGTCTGTAGATTTGTTAAGGACTTAATTGCCAAATTAGCTTTGACAGAAGAAAGCAAAAGAGAACAATGCTTAGAGTAGGATTAATCTATATTGTACAGTGTATACATTAGGACTGTAGAATGGTATTTTCATAGAGTGTTTTTTATATGTTTGTGAAAAGCAGATAGCTCTCAGGTTTTGAGTGTTTTCCACCTGAAGTCAGGCTTTTTCACTCTTTTCCCTGCTTTTTTGTTCCATCTGGATTTCCTCTCTTGTAGCAGAATTGTGGTTTACTCTCTTTCCCATCTCAAACATCTATTTTTGACCTCATTTGTTTCTCCTCATCTCCTCATCTCCTCTTCCTCGTCTCGTTTGACCTTACCACAAATGATTCTACATTCTAGATCATATTAATTATTTTCAATATCCTTTGCAACTCCTGGCTTGTGGAGGTTTTGTCTAGCCCACTGTCTTCCAAGTCGCATCTCAGAAACAGTGCTTCTGCAGTTTTTTCCAGCCTGGTCTAGGGAGGTAGGCTAAAGTTCTTAATGGTTGGGATGTACCCATGTACAGGGAAGGAGAAAGAGGGGAATACCACACTGAGATTGTGAAGGCTGCTCCCAGAACCAGGCACAATGATTATGAGTGCAGCCACAACCTCCTAAATGAGTACCCCAAGGTCCTTGTCTGGGATTTGTGGAAGGTTGTAGAGGGAGTTTGTGCTAAGGAGCTACACATTGGTCAGGTAACATTTTTAACCATGTCCTGGTTATAGTGACCAGGACTAGTTTGTCACTGTGTGGGTGTGGCTAAGACTGTGTATTCTACACCCTCTATGTATTTTCTCATGAACTGTTAACAATGGACCATTTGCAGCAGCTTCCTGGGGCACACCTGACCCCTCAGGCTACAGGGTGGGTGCTTGGGAACTTCTGTGAGATAAGAAAGGTTTCCTGTCTTCACACCAATGACTCAGGTGTGGTAAAGCCCCTCTGGAGAGCTGTTAGCACCTCCACACCCAGCCTGAGGGGTCATGTCTGCTAATGGACCATTAGGGTTTCCAAAAATATGTCATGACTCACCCATTGTGAAACTCCCCACCCTGGGGGAGGTACTGGGCACTCCCACCTGAGCCTAAGCATATATATACTGGGGGTTTTGGGACTGAACTCACTCCCTCGCTGGATCCAGAGGAGGACCAGAGCCTCAGCAGGACTGCGACTGCCACTCTTGACCAGACCGGGACCATCATCCTCAGGAACAGGTTTTCCTTTTCCTTTTACTGTGTACTCAAGGGGGCTGGGTGGTGCTCAGCACAGGGGCTGGCGAGCTCCATTCTGTTTGTGCCCCAGGGTGCTGGGTTACACACCTGTTTCTGTGGGTCAAACGGGCTTTTCCCTCTGTACCCTTGTACTTATTGTGATCTTTTTAATAAATTGTAGTTCTGACTTGCAGTCTTTTGTGAGTTGGGTTCATTTTTCCTGCCGGTTTACATTTAAACCAGCACAAACCACTAGGACAATTTTCATCTGACTATCACACTCTACAGTTGCTTAGCTCAGAAGATGTTGGAAATTCACAGTGGGAGGCTGGAGAGGTGGATCAGTAGTGCTTTTAATGTTTGTTCTGCTCATATAACTACGAGTTGTATCAGTAAAAGGGGAGTACTTTGTAAAAGCTGCAAATCTACCTGCTTTAATAACATCAGAAATACTGAGATTAACAACTGACACTTGGGGAAAGGGAGGGAGAGTAATCTTTCACTTTGTAAAGCAGAGTAAATGTAGAACTTATTGAAGGGTAGTTAATGTAGAACATCACTGTTCCTTTTAGTCAGTGCTTAGACTGTGATTGGCATTTTGAAGTCCCTACATGACACTGTTGATTATAACAACTGTTAGTTCTCTGGTTGTTTTGGGTCTGTTTCAGTTTGTTTTGTTTTCTTTTTTTTTTTTCATAAAGCCACCAGTGTTTTTTCAAATGCCTTCAAATACTCATCATTCCATAGATGTTTTATCACCCGTGACCCACAGAGGGAGAAGCCTGCCTTCTGCACAGCTTGAAGCAGGGGCAGACCTGGCCCCTGAGTGACTAGCCAATGTAGCTGTGAGCACTGCTTTGGTGCAGAGCTTGTGATCCTACAGCCTGAATAACTATCATCCCAACATGACACCAGATTGGGAGTGAGAGACCTGTCAGACGAGGAAGAGGTCAGATATCATTGTCTGGGAATAGAAATGGGATCCTTATTCTCCCCCTCAACCCCATCACCACTTCTCTCCTCAAGGGGCTTTCAATGTGGAACATGTATTTGATGTAGTTGTTACTGCTGAGAAATTAGCAAACGTGATTGAACAAGCATGCTGTCCTGCAGGTATTAATATCACATAGTTGATTTTAAAGCAGAATTCCTTAGGTTTTCATCTTGTATAAAGGTGACTCAGATGAGATTTTTACCCTTGGGCTGCAGGTTACATTTCAGGCTGCCAGAGTGCAGGGAACATTAGGACTGATTATTCCTTCTACTTGGACAATTAAGACTAATATGCAAGGGAAGAGCTGAAGTGTCATCTTAAAGCAAGGCTAAGAGCTGTAATAACTCTTTCCTTGAGTTATTAACCCACAGGGTAGATGCCCAGCTAATCCCTTGGTCAGTTATGGTAATTCTAGGCAGGAGATGTCTGACTAGATGCCTATTTCATAGTAGAGTAATAGAACTGTAGAATGGCTTTGGCTAGAAGGGACCATCTGGTTCTCACCCACCTGCCATGAGCAAGGATGCCATTCACTAGATCAGGTTGCTCAAAACCCTGTCCAACCTGGCCTTGAACTCTTCCACAGATGGGGCAGCCACAGCTTCACTGGGCAACCTGTTCCAGTGCCTCACCACCCTCACAGTAAAGAATTTCTTCTTCATGACCAATCTAAATTTATGCTCTTTCAGTTTAAAACCATTGTCCCTTTCCGTCACCAGAGGCCTTGGTAAAAATTTGGCCCACTCCTCAAGCCTGTCAAGGTCCCTTTGGATGGGAACACTTCCCTTATGTATATCAATGCCACCACTCAGCTTGGTGTCATCTACCACTTAGCTGAGGGTGCACTTAATCTCACTGTCCATGTCATTGGTGAAGATATTAAATAGCTCTGGTCCCAGTATGGGCCCCTGAGGAACACCATTCATTAGGAGTTTTCACTGAAACATTCAGGCATCAACTGGAACTCTTTGGACACAACCACCCAGACAATTCCTTGTCCATCCAACAGTCCATGTATCAAACATGTATCTCTCCAATTTAGAGGTGCAGATGTTGTGGCAGACCATATCTAAGGCCTTACAAATGACCAAGAAGGTGACATTTGTAGCTCTTCCCTTGTCCATTGATGTAGCCAGCCCATCTTAGAAGGCCACTAGGTTAAGCAGGCATGATTTGCCCTTGGTGAAACCATGTGAGCTTTCTCAAATTAACTACCTGCTTCCATATATTTCAGCATATCTTCTAGGAGGATCTGGTCCATGATCTTACTGTGTGTGGAGATGAGACTGACTGGTCAGTAGTTTCCCAAGTCCTTCTTTTCACCCTTTTTAAAAATGGGTGTGTTTTTCTATTTCCAGTAGCTGGGGACTGTGCATGACTGCCACGGCTTTTGAAATATGATGGAGAGTGGCTCAGCAGCTACCTCAGCCAATTCGCTCAGTACCATGTCATCAGGTCCCATGGACTTTGGTATGTTCAAGTTCTACAGGTGCTCTTGAGCCTGATCTTCACATAACATGAGTTCTGAATCAGTTTTTGAGTAGATTAGCTTCTTTTTAAAATCACAATTTATTCCCAACTCAAATAAACTTCTGAATTATTAATAAAAAATCTTTTTAGTTTTCAGACAGCAGGAACATCAAACCAAAACTGTAATTTTTTCTTACTCAGAAAACAGTAATTTTCTGAGTTTTTTTTTCCAATTTTCTGAATATGCTTAAATCAGATATTCTATCAAAATCTGTTGAAATCTGAGAAAGTTACTTCTTTTAGTTTTCATATCTTGTAACTGCACTATAATGTCTAAAAAAGTTAAACGAGAGCAAAAAAATAACAAAGTATTAAAAAGTAATGTTATAAATACTTTATTCAGAATGTTTTCATTGTCTTATTCCTGTATTTAAAAAAAAATCTCCAACTGGAAGCTGGTCAAAATCAAGGGTGTCAAATCAAGAAATACCAAAGAAATTGTAACATGCATTAATTTGACCAACTGGGAATAAAGTCAGGTGCTTTCTGCCCATCAGATTTTATCATGCCTTTAAAAAACAACCAAGAGGCTTGTTAGTTTCCTCATTTAGCAATAGGGGGAAATGTAGAGAGAATTATAAAAAGATTGGGTCACTTGGGAGAGGGCAATCTTGAGGAAAATTTGACCCTTTTGGTCGTTTTTCTGCCCTTATTTCACTGAAGCATTATGACTATATTCGAAGCCAGCAAAAACTAAAAAAAACCCAAAACAAAACCAAAAACCAAAAAACCCAACAAAACCCAAAAACAAGTTGAGCACATTTTTCCATGTTAAAACCCAACTTCACTTGAGGGAACATCTAAAAATCAAAATATGGTTTTCAGTGTCTATGCCCAGGGATAAATAGACTAGATAGGAAAGATACGGTAACCATTCTCATTTGCTAGCAGGAGTTATTCCTCATGGTGAAACCCCAAGTGAAAACATGTCACCTTAAGCATCTCAGACAATGGCCTTTCACCATACTCAGAACACTTTCAAGTTGGTCTATAATTCTTGTGTGATAAAAATGTATATTTTCCCCTTCTGTACAGTGTAAATCTTTTCTACATGGCGTGTTTTTAAGTTCTTTCCAAACAGCTCTTCTTTCCTTGATATTTTTATCCTTTCTAGATGAGACTGTCAAAAACTCAAACTTGGCTTACTGCTGTTCTTACCAGAGTCAATAGCTAAAGCACTCGGTGTTACAGCTTTTTGTCTGTTGAAGTCAGTGGATGTGACTACTTGCCTCACAGGTGCTATGGAAAACCTTCACTGCCCTTTTTGGATTCAACTTTGTGTGGAAATTTACAATTGCTCACATTTCTGGCAAATTGCAGTGGCAAAAAAGAAGCTTGCACTTGGATGCAGAAAATTTGCTGTGACTTTATTTTGGAATTTAAGAAGAAATGACACAAGCTTGGCTGAAAAAATTGCAACACCGTGCATCTTCATTCCTTCCGTACAGTCTCACAAGCAGCACGTGCACTCTTTCCCACTGTGAGAGCAAGGCAAATATAAAAACTAAATAGAGTAATTACTATTCTCCACCAGGAATGCCAGTGTTGATTTTCAGTCAGCATAACCAATCCCAACACCTCGCATAATTTAGCCATTTTAAAGGTATTGAGCTCTAATGAGATTCACTTTCATGTAAGTAGTTAGATTCCTTCTATGCATTCTGAACTCAGCCCTCTCTGAACTCTGCCTGTGAGTTAAGCTATTAAGAATTAAGCCATTACCAAAAAATAATGATTTAGACTTGAAAGGAAACCCCTCTCTGAGACAGGGACAGCTTGCTTTTTACACTGACTTAAAAGTCTTGTTACATCGTTAAAAAGGAATTGTGTCTAAAATAGAGAGAATGAAGCAAATTGATACAAAATATGTAATCCAAAACTCTGGTTCAGTGGACATAAGGCACCTTATTCCCAGTGAACTGCTTAGTTCAATCAATGATTTACTCATACATCCTCTGCATCTTTTTCTGTGGGGCAAGCTCAAAGCCTTCTGTTTAGAAAATCACACTAATTGAACAGATCCTTGCTAACAATGAAGGAAAAGTCTTTATTTCTGCTGTTTTGTATTTTATTTAAGTTACTGACAAATGAAAAAAAATATAGAATTTTATTGCTATGACCACTGAAATATATTTCTACCTTATATTATCTCCTGAAATGACCAGTTTGTTGTCATTCACAGAGCAACACAGGTTTTTGCATTTCTTTTGATAATAGCTGAAATATTGGCCAGAGACCAAGCATCCCTTTTTATACTGAGTCTTCCAGAGGGAATGAGAAATCCATTACAATTGCCTGAACCAATAAATGATGTACAGTGGCTAGAAAACTGTATCAGTTCCTTAGAGGAGACACAGAGGATTCAAGGATTATGCTCTCCCAGGAACTTGGTGGTACTTGTTCCAGTGCGAACTTGACAACCCTCCTAAGCACTTCCATTGTCCAGTAACAATTTCATATTCAAGTACCACTTTTGGAGCACAAGTGATCTTGGGCCTCTTTTGGAAGTAAAGGAACAGGATATAAATCTCAGGGTCCTGACTGCATTAAGATGTTCTGCAGCCTCTCCCATCAACACCCCAGGGATTTTTAGTGGCCTATGTGTTGAAGGCCAGACCTGATGTGTGTGGTTGTGTAGACTGGGACCAGGATCCTGTGGAAAAAGCTGTGTAGGACAGCTACAAGAAGTCTTGTCGAGGGCCTTCCCTTCCTTGGCTCGGGAGTTGCATTAAAGTTCAGGCATTCACCCTTGGTTATTCCTGAGCTATGCTTTATGTATATCTGTGCTTGGTCTTCTTGCTGGTTCTGACCCTACCTTGCTCACTTTACTTCCCAGCTTGACCTCAAGCCTGCCTTGTCACTACAGACCTCCCTGCCAGTCTGCACTCTCCACTGATTTGGGTTAATGTCACTGAACGTGCGCTGCTCTTTGTGTTTGAGTACTGTAGGACTGCACTCCTGGTGAGGTCCCTGCTCCTGCCTGCCTGTCACTCTTGCTTCCCATTTCACTCCCCAAATGGAGCAAGTCGCTACTCTCCAACTGTGAGGGCTATAATATGGCAGTTTTACCCTCACACCATCCTTCCAAGTAACACTAAGGGATCTTTCAATAAATGAAAATGATCACCTGGTACAAGAGGAACCAAGAAAGATCCTGTTCATGATGGCAGTCTTCATAGGGACCCCACTCCAGTCCTTAAAACTATTGTCAGTAACACAAGGCAGAAGTCTGACAATGAAATTTGTGGCAGCTGAAGCCTTGGCTTTGCTGGCAAGAAGCCTGTATTTTAATATCCATGGTAGGAAGTTGTGTCAAAGCCAATGTTATTACATCCAGTTGTTCTAATAAAGGACAGAAAGACAGATGTGCACATAAGCTGGAGCCATGAGCTGAGAAGGAAGACCCATAATGAGTTCAAATTAGATTAAGTTAAGGAATGTAACCTAATGCTTTGGAGAAAAAGAGTCCTACCTATGCTTGTGCAGTGATAGGTTTTTAATTACGTATTACCACTGGGGAGAGATATCCTGCAGTCTCTGCATTTAGTGCTTTGAAAACATCAGTGGAAAGCAAAAGGCAAATCAAATGACAATACTTATTACAGGAGGAAGAACTAGTGAAACAGGAAGCATCATTATGCTCCAGCGTAGACCCATTAATAGTGTGTGTGGTTGCTCTCTATGAAGAGATACTATCAATGAAAAAGAGAAAAATGGAAAAAGGATGATCTTTTTCTTGCAGTAGCCTTGGTATTGTAGTGAATGCCTTTTCCAATGGCCTAGATATGCTTTTTAGCTGTTTCAACCCCTTTGAAGCTGGCTATTGTAGCTGTGAGTGGCACTTGGTGTTGCGTTTCTAGCACTTGGGCTAGTTCTCTCCAGACCATTAGATAGCAATTCTTACAGTACTCTTAAGGCAATTCTCACCAGACTGAGTTATGATTAGTCCTAATTTTGGAAAAAGTAAACCAAGCGTATAGCTGGGAAAGGGTTGCAACTGTCTGTGAGGTCTCAGACATAAACAAATTTTCTATTTTTCTTTTCTTTTCCTAGCGAAACACCATCAGGACACAAACTCATCCTTTTCATGGCAAAATTTCCAAGCCCTGCTAGATAGATGAAACTTCTCAGAAACTCTTCTGAACCAAGTAGGAAATCAGCCTGCAAACCCCACACATGTGGAGTTGCATGATCTTCAAAGTTTCTGCATCAACACAGTCTAATATTTGAAACATCAGGGGTAGTTATTTAACTCTCTGCAAGCTACCAATTGGCTTGTTTCCACTTCATTGAAAACTCAGCAGAAATACAATGCCTATCTTGCCAGACACGTATTTTACAAGAAACAGTATGACATGTAATTGGAAAGCAGGATTAGCAGGTAAAGACAAAGCTGGGGTGGGGTTTTGTTCTCATGTTGTCCCTCAAATATACTGATGGCATTTGGGCTCTCCAAATGCTCAGTCTTACATACAACATGCTTTTATGCCCTTTATGGGCAATCTTCTGCAAACAGAAGAGGTGGCTGCTTGAGTTACTGGGGATGTGGAACACAGTTGAAATGAAAAACCTTTCTGTTATATGATACTTCTGATTTTATTGAAAGGCAAGTGTACTCAAAGTAAACTCATGCACTTTACAAATATTTTAAGAAAACACAGACTAATAATAGTTATTCCTTTTTTTTTACTAGATCTTTCTCGTCCATTCAGATCAGGAGCCACAGTCTGATCTCACAGATTTTAACAGGGTAAGTTATTTCTTTTCAAATTTGAGTTAATCTTGATTTATACAAAACCAAAAGAAACAAGAACTAAGACTACATTTCCAGCTGGTGGCCTTTTTATTTAAGTTGTCATTCTACTTTTCTCATTCCCTATTTGTAAATTTACATGCAGCAGTTGCAATATTAGTCTTTATAAATGCTTGCACAGCACTGAGGAAGCTTCTAATAGTGAGCTACCGAGAAAAAAAACCCCATGTTCCATTTTCTGATAAGCAGCCTGTAACCCCTCCATTAAGCAGGTCAGATTTTTCATCATTTGCCATGTTCCATTTCACAGCATGTCTCCAGAGAATTCTAACAGACAAAACCAAGTATTTCTGGCAGTCAAAAGTCAGGTAGATTTAAAAATATTCCAGGGAATATATGTTGTGGAGACATTACTCTGGTATGTGTGATACACAACAGGTCGCAAATGGCTCCTTTGTTGTGTGTCACCCAGTGAGGTGTCTGTCTATATGTCCCCAGTGCTATAATAAGCTTGCAGCAGTAATTAAAAGAACAGATACCTGTGAAATGGAAAGCAAACAAGATCTTTGTTTTTGGCTTTGCCAAGTCAATTTTGCATGGCACTTTTATATAATTTGCACTTTGTTGGTACACTTAATGTATACTAAAGAGTACATCCCCTTCCTTTAGGAATGTCATCACTTAGGTACTAAAAATGGCTTGAGAGAGGATCTTTTTTCTCTCTGTGTATGTATGTGCGAAAATTTTGGCAGCTGCCTTGGAAAGTCTACTGTACGTTTTTCCTCCAGATTATCTTTTTTTCTCCCCTCTCATTTTTTAGAGCCACAGGTTTCAGACAAAATTAGCTCCATGTAGGACAATAGCCTATGTGGGTTCAGGTGCAATAATACCGAGAAAGTAGGGTTTTATCTGCTTATTGCTACTGGTACTGAAGGTGTCAAATTCTGCTCCCTCTGCTACTCTTAGCTCAACAAATGTCCCCAGCCATTTTCAGACATTGAGGGGGTCACTAGATTTGGGCCTGTGAATTAGAACAGTGCAAATCCAAAAGCATGCAAATAAATAGCAAAGACTAACTGGTAGGACCCTTAAAAAGACTTAAATCTCACACTCAGATGTCAAAAGCACTAATTACTGGATATATGAAAAAATTCGTATGTGAACAAATGGTTTAAATAGGAATTCAGACCTTATTCTGAGAGATACTGTCACATCATGGAAGAGATACAGATTTAGGTCCAAAATAATTATACCACAGTTTTAGAAAAATCAAAGTGGAAGCAATCGAATGGAAAACTCTTTTTATAAGCAGTAAAAATATACTCCAAAATCTGAGTGAAAACTGTTGCTGGTGTAAAATCTCTATTTTTTTGGAAAAAAAAAAGAAGAGTTTAAATAGGACGGATCTGAACTGAGAGAACAGAAAAAATATCTAAAAATAGCCAGCCATTATTAGCAGTTGCCAAACATGCCTTGGAACTGTAATACAATTCAGCCTGGCCTGAAACAGAACCCTTCCTGCAAATCGCAGTCCCCAGGTGCCAAGGTAATAATGAGATATGTTAGAAATAGTACAAAAATAAAAAATCAGATGATACCATGGGCACACTGAGCAGGTGCAAAATTAATGACACTTGGAGGACTCCATCTGAGGATACTCTCTCTCCAGACCAGGGAACAACACTGAAACCTGTGCCCAGTGAACCAGGTATTCACCACCTTTTATCAGTTTTCAGGCAGATTTGGTTGAATTGGTAAAGCAGGGAAAACTTGGGAATTCAGCAGCTGAGGAGGCTTAAATGGGTTCTTGAAGAGATATCGAAGTCATTAAAGAGGTGGGAGTGGGAGAAAAAAATAAGGTTTCTGTTCTCTGTGTCACTGTGATCCTGAGTGTTGCAGGGAACTTGAAATAGCAAGTGGGAAGTTGCACATATCCAGTTTCTCTGAAGGTAGATTTGCTTAGCTTCAAAATAGTGAGAGGTATTTTAGTTACCACCTGCAACTAAAGTAATTATAACATATGGAGCCCGATGGGATCCATCCAAGGGTACTGAGGGAGCCAGTGGAAGTGCTCACTGAGACTCTTTCCATCATTTGTCAGCAGTCCTGGCTTACCAGCAAGGTCCCAGCTGACTGGACGTGAGCAAATGTGATGCCCATCAACAGGAAGAGTTGGAAGGAGGGTCTGGGGAACTACAGTCCTGTCAGTCTGACCTCTGTGCCAGGGAAGGTCATGGAACAGATTATTTTGAGTGCCATCATGCAGCACATGCAGGACAATGAGGAGTTCAGGCCCGGCCATCATGGGTTGCTGTTTACAATTTCCTTTACAATTACAGGGAGGTGCTGATCTCTCCCTGGTGTCTGGTGAGAGAATATATGGCAATGGCTTAAAACTACATCAGAGAAGTTTAGACTGGACATTAGGAAAAGGTTCTTCATTGAGAGGGTGGCCAGTCACTGGAACAAGTGCACCAGGGCAGCAGTCATGGCCCCAAACTTGTTGACATTTGAAAAATATTTGGACAACAGTCTTAGATAGATTGTTTAGCTTCTAGGTTGCTCTGTGTGGAGTCAGTAGTTGCATTCAATGATTCCCATGGATCTTTTTAACTCAGTGTATTCTGCGATTTGATTCTATGATTCAATTGTATTTCAGCCTAGCTGGGGGAAGGATCTGAGATCAGGGTCCCACGGTGATAGGTACAAGGTACAAAGTAGGGGAACAGCCTGTAGTCTGAAATGTTACAGCATGAGGTGAAGATCTCAGTTCAGGCTTGTACAGTGTGAGTGTCAATGTGTGAGTTTGGTAGTGAAGGTGCTGTTATAACCAGTGGTGAGTTCCTGCAGGATTCATTGCCTAAATATGGGCTCCTGGTGTTGTCTGAGATGTCTCCTCACCTCCAGAACAGTGTCATGCAGCATGTGCATGACACAGGACCCTCAGGAGGCATTTAATCTTCTGGAACAGCAGCGGGACACTAGGAAAGATACTTCTTGTGCAGACACCAGGCCCAGTGTCTGTGAATCCCACCATGTCTCCTGAGGAACCTGTCCCTGCAATGGATGAGTCTAGAGGATTACTGAACAGATGTCAGCATCTGCATTCCCAACTGCGTTGACTAGGGCTGTGGTTCATTCGCCTAGATAAGGATATATATATTATTGTTTGGTCACCCTCAAATATTTATTTAGAGCCACTAGAGGTGGCCAGGGCATCTTGCCTGCACAAGCATATTTATCTGTCATTTCAGATGGGCACATGTCCCACAAAGGTCCTTTGTCATGTCTTCTAGCCTTGTACATACCTTGGATTTCCTAGAGCACCTCAGATGGTAATGGATGCCCATGTGTAAGCCAGCAAACAGAGCCCCTAGCCCAAAGTCATCCTGCCTAGTCTCTAGCAGGTTCTTTGCCCTGCACCAGGACACAAATTTCCTGTGAGCTCTCTGTAAGAGATGCCCTTGAGAGTTTCAAATAGCACAGGACACCTATGATTTAGGAAGCTGAACTGACCCTTCAACCTCCTTTATACATATAATGGTGTCACAGACAGCTGCTTCATCATAGAAAACTACACTGTACACACCTAAATTTAGGTGCCTGAATCACATTTTATAAATGGATTCTAATCCATCACTAATGAATGCTGCCTTCTTCAGCTAGAGCACCTCACTGCTCCATCTCAGTTTCAATAGCTGTACAGCACCAGTGTTATATAAACCGTGTGGAGCTCCAGTTTATCTCATTAGTGCAGTCTATATGAAGGCACACAGGGAGGAAAAGAAAGTTTGGAGGAGAGAGTCTGAGAGCCACTCTGCGAGGGCGTGACTGGAAAGCTAGCTGCAGTCAAAGAAACCAAGGAAATGTTTCTCCTTGTTAAAAAAGTGCAGCCTTTTCCTGGTATTGTCCCGCACAGTTCATGAAGCAAATGAATAGGAAGAGCTCTGTATAACTAACTTGCAGTGCAATAATATGTTGAGATATGAGTTGTTGCATAAGTTTCTTCAAACTTTTAGAAAGTGTTTTGAAGGTACTTCTTATTATTCAGGTGTGACAGAAGGATTCAACTAAGCTGACATGCTGTGGTTCCTTCCCTGCAGGTCTGTTGGACAGTCACATATTGGATCTCCCAGCTGCTCTCATTCATGGGCAGCTGGTGGCTGTGATGCCATATTTCAGCTTAAAGCTGTAGGTGGTGCTTTTGGGAAGTTCTGTTTCTGCTGCTGTAGGGCCTCATCTCTCTCATGGATGGGCAGGGCACTTGTTGAGGCACCAAGAACTCGCCTGCCACAGTTTGAAGAGAAAGTTGCCAAACCACTTTCTGCACTCGAAGGAGCTTTAGCTTTCATAGCAGACTCCAACTAAAAGAAGCACAACCTGGTAGAGAAAGGAATGACTAAATACTGCCATCACCTCAACACCCAGTCATCAGGTGTAGCTACATGTAGGACTCCCCAAGTGCATAGGAATGACTCTGGCCCGCGCTCTGTGCTATTGGGGTATCTAGGCCCTCCTAATACAGCAAGAGGGGTCTTACTAACCCAACTTCTTCTCAGAGCAGAAGAATCAAGATAGTTAATCTAACTAGCTTCAGCAGTGGCCAGGAGGACCTGCCAGGAGGACCTGGTCCAACAAGATGTCTCATTAGAGCTGCTCCCCTGCCTTTGTGCCACCCTCCAGAGCTGGTTCACCAACAGTGCACTGACACAGGCACAGTCTCTGGCAGCATGTCTGACACTCCCCAAAACTATTCTCACAGCACGGGAGGTCTCTGGTGGTGGGTATCTGGTACCATGCTCCCCTCCTCCAGACAGTAGGGGAAGTGGAGCTGGAACTGTCTGCCATCCAAAGCTGTAAGATGAGCTCTGAAGTGCCAAGACAAGGTGACCAGTGAAGTGTTTATGGCAGCTTTGTGCTGATGAACGGAGCAGTGGAAAGCCTTGCTGTGGAACAGAATCTAGCCCTTTCTATTGACTTGTCCAGATGTAATATATAACATGTCCCCAGTGAATGGATAGCCTGTTTATTCTGGCCCTAACCTGTCCCTTTCAGTGTTTTTAAATATTCCTCAAAGATAAGAGATCACAGACATACACTGACAAGTTGTGTGTACTTGTTTATATAAACCCAGAATTCATTCCAGCTGAAATTTCTGGAGTTCTGGAAAAGGCAGACTGACTTTGTCCCTGCTGCTGCAGCTGTCTGTTATAACAGTCTAAAGTAAAGTAAATTTATTGGAATTCTGTCCTTAAACATAAGAGTTCTGGTTCAGTGAGCCTCAGAACTTTTTGACATTTTTTCATTAATTATTTCTACTTATTGCTTTAAGACTCTAACTGCGAGTAGGGCCCTTCTTATTATAAAATCATAAAGAAAATGTGTCTTGTCTGAACAACTTACAGCTCGAATAAGTGAAGAAGACAAGTGTACATTTTCCTCTGTATTTTCTCTAAATATATGATCTGTTGCAAATTTAGAATGACTCAGTAGATGGGGCTTTATTTGCAGTTAAACTAAAAACCTGGTAGGGCTCCACATACTCAGTCAGCAATATCATTGTGGGAAACTCTATTTTTAAAAGGATTTCACAACAGACATTTGGAACTTCTTGCTATGTTGTGCAGATGACTCTCTTACAGAATACTGCTGGTCTTGTTTTAAACAGATTTTGGAAGATTTTTATCAGTGCTTGGGCTCTCAGTGATTTCTGTTCAACAAATGAGCTTATCTGAATAGTATGATGAAACAACAACCTGCAGGTGTCCTGTTAATACTTACATAACAGCTCCTTCAGCTGCTGTGCTGATTTAGCATACAAAGTTTAATGATTTATGTAAAAGTGCAATTCTGAAAGTTTCATGTTCAGTTAAGTTATTCATAACTTCAAAAAAACCCTTATGAGAAAATTGACATTGAAAAAAATCTTTTCTAAGCAAAAGAGCTATCCAGGAGCTGAATAATCTAGTGCATACAACTTGCAAGAGTTTGGAATTGCAGTTTAGTATAAAAAGTAGTGAACGTGCTGAAAAAAATGGAGCAGTGTCTTTCTTTTGAAGAGGGAAAGATAAACAAAACAGACTTTTCAATTCCATTGTATCTTTGCTGTGATCATTTAAGTATTTCTCAAAATTTTCAAAATGCTTGCAATTTTCCCCTGTCCCCTGTGTTTCTCAGCTGTTTCTGTGGTGCAGCCTTACAGGAGAAAAGCTGTATTTTTCATGCCATAGCCTTGAGACTTAGTTATTCTTATCCTTTTTCAGCTTTTTCCATGGATTTATTCTTGACTTGCTTCTCTCTTTTTTTTTTTTTTAAGCAGAACTGCTCGTTGTCATGCAAATGTAGAAATAACAAGGTTAATACAGTGGTTCGGATTCAATGCTGAAGAGGAAAGCCATATGCATTTCCCAACAGCATAAATTCCTGGGATCTTTGGACAGCTGGCTGGAGCATGGCAGCAGTCCACCACGAAGAGAAATGGGGACAGGAATAAAGAGAGCAGTGACAAGGTCTGGGCACTGCTGCCTCTCCTGGGAGCTGCTTTGGGCTCCCTGTGCACAGACAATGGCATTTTTGCCTGGTGGCACAGAGTTGGGGTATGGGGTAGGCACGGGTGTTAAGCTGGGTCTCTTGGGCTGAGGAGACCAAAAAAGTGAAGCAGAACAAGAACATGACTTCTGTCTACATGAAGGTTTTGTTATGCAGCTTGTGACATTAGGAAGTCTGATGTGTGAAAAGACAGGGTTGCATTTTCTGTATGTGATTTTTCTATAAGATTTCAAGAAACTCCCCATAGGTAACTGGATTGTTAAAAAGAATCACTCAGCAAACAGGAGACAACTGGATTTTTCCCTCTGTGTGTTTTCTATTATGCTGAAGTAGAACAAATCATGGAGATCGGCTTTGAAAACAATGCAGTATCTGTATTTCAGGCTCCAGAAATTACAGCACAAACAAATTATTTAGGTCAATATTTCAAGCCTTGCCTTCTCAAATGTGGTCCTGATTTGTAAGATGAATAGACAGATAGCAGGGGCTGGAATTTACTTACTATTGCTAATGGCACTTTAAAAAATACAGTTATTTTTAAGATTTATTTATTCAGTTATAGTCAATAGAGCTTGTTTGCCCTACTGTTACAATGAAGCCTGTTTTTTCCTTCATTGAACTTTACAAAGAAATGTAATTTTCCATGTATTTCTGTATTCTTTACTTTACGCTAAGAATTAGTTTCCAGTTTTTTCTTCCAAGTTTCATGAAGCCTTAGACACATTAATACTGTGATGCCAGATGGTGTTTTTTGCAGGTACTGTTTACAAGTCCCATTTAAATGACAGTGTACTCAGAACTCAAAGAAATAATCCTTTTAATTGGGCTGTAGCTGTTTTTAAAAGCCAGGTTAAGTTTCAAAAGTTAGTGAAGCCACTGAAATTCTTTCTTTAACTCATTCAGCCCAAGTTCTGGAAATGCTCCTCTAATAATACATGTAAGGACCATTGCGACTAAAGCCAGACTGAAGCAAGTGAACAAATGCTTTCCCAGAGCTGTTCTCTCCTAATCAAAACCCTTTTAGGGCTCATTCTGTGACTGCATCTCACAACCCTGCAAACAAACAACTCCCAGAGCATGTTACAATGTAAATTATAACATGCCTAATTATGATAAACTTGCAGTTAAATTTTATATTTGCTTTTAAATGGATGTTTGCCAAAATCAGCAGCAGTTATAAAATGGATATATGAGAGACAGAAATCTTCCAAATAGGCACGCTCATGTGTAAATTGAGAGAAACCCAGAACAGTTATTAACATGTGGGGGTTTGTCTGTTATGGATCTAAATGACATCTTTCAGTTATTACTGAAGTAAAAACCAGCAAAACAATAGTGTGCCATAAATAGGACTTTTGGATAAAATTTTGTCATCCAGGATTACATGATTTATCCTCTAATTTCCAACATCTGCTTTAGATTATTAGCAGAGATATTCAATACTGATTACTGATTTTGAGACTTAGCAGCTATGTATAATATATCCTGATAATTTCATGGCTCCTAGACTTCAATTTCTGAGCTGTTTGTAACCACAAGCCATTTAGTTGACACTTGGTGTTTTATTAAGTTTAAAGCATATGCAGATTTGAGACAATCTGCTGATTTTCCTCCTCATTTCCTTCAGATGGATTACTGTACAGTTTGCATTACTTTACCCACCAGTGGGTGAATTTTTTTGTGCCAGAGACCTGAATGAAAACCAGCTGCAGAGAACTCTCTGTGTAGTTGACATTGAGAAAAACAGTTGCACACAAGAAAAAGAGCAGGAGCTCAATAATAAGTGCTTTATTAATAATTTTTACACCTCTTCCAAAGCCTCACTCTTTGCTTAGCAGGAGTCAGCATTGTTGTCTGCCTACTGCTTCTCTCCACTCTAAAATTCTACGTCAGATCCACCTCATGCCTTTGAGATGGCTGGCACCCCCACAGCTCATCAGTCCTGCTGGCAAAAGTGACAATGGTATGTTCAAGGACACAATGACTTTGGTGTCAACAACAGTGTTCACCAAAGACTGGAGGCATGGTACAACAAAAAGTTTTATGGCTTTTTGCCAGATGGCAAATGTGAGCTTTTGAAGGACTTACTCTGTATGTATGAATGTGGACAGCAAAATGAGACTCTTCCCAGGACTCAGCAAGAGGAGGGACAGGATGTGATCTGTGTGATCAGTGCAAAAAGCTGTAGTAGGGGGTAAAAGTAGTAAAGTTCATGGGCATGTTGGCACCTTCTCCCTTAACAAGTGCTTATCAAAGTCGAGAGAAGTGTTGCTCTGTGTGGGTCACCTCGTGGTGAAGAATGAACTTGTGAGGAGCAGATCCTCCCATTCACACTCAAGTTCAGTGACATATCATCTTCATATAGAAACTGCAGATCCAACCTTGATAATCCTGTTTCTCAGAGGTAGTCCTTGAACATGTGAGGGTTCTTGCAACAGAACCAGACTCGTGAACAAGAGTTCATATCCCTGTCTCCAGAATGGCTGGTGATGAAAGAAGCTATTTAGGACTTTGCCTGCTGTTGGAAGTGTTATGGAATACAGATTCAAATTCTGCTTTCCATCTGTCCTCAGGAACTGTGCTTAGGAAACTCTCTGGCATCACTGACTAAAGTCATCAGAGATGGGTATGGCAGAGGTTGACTCCAGGTCAACAGTCCCAAGAGCTGAGGGGGCTCAAATCTCCTGTGTGGAGAACAGTGTAAACTACACTCTGTGAAGGGAAGAGTGGGAGTATGGAATGAAACTTTATCTGGGGTGAGGTAATACAGTGCTCAAATACAAGCATCATCACATATGGAGAAATTGCAGCTAGAGACAGAAATAACTAGAACTAATAAATTTAATATTTATACTATGTCATAAATGTGATGTACAATAGAACATTACAACTCCTTGTGGAAAACCATGTATCTCCAGCATGGTTACAAAATGAAAGGAGAAAATATGTTAACTCAAATGAAAGCCCTCAAATATATTTCAATTTTTTTTTTTGTATGCATCCTTGATGATTAAGACTGTTTTCATCTCAAATATAGCAAAAAGAGAAGTAAAGTATAAACAGATGTCATGGAGCTGTGATTGTTTCTAATACATTGGACAGGCTAGCTGTCAGAAAGATAAATTAATCATCCATAGATAACTCATATTGTCATATTTATGTGAGTTGGATTTAAAAAAAGAAAAGTAGTCAATAAAAATTAAATTGAAAAAGAAAATATTGGTTTAGTCAGTTTTCTAAATCCATGTGACAAGTGAAAATATGATGTGATAAAAAGTAAAATGTGAAATCTTTTAGTTCTTTTTACTTTTGTTTGTATGTTCAAATGTTTTATTGTTTATATGCCAAGCATCGTCTCAGCATATTGGCTTGTGAATTTTATCTGTTTCTTATTTAGACATGAGATGAGTGACATGGGTACAAAGCGGGTAGATTTTCCCAAGAACTTTTGCTAGCATTAGTAGCAATGGAGAAACAAGTTTAAATTGAAGCAAGACACGGTCAGGAATCCATTTAGATATTTATACCAGGCATCCTGGAAAAAAAAAAATCCCATCTCCTCAAGAGCATACATTATGTTTAGCAAACGGGAAAGTGAACCAGAGATGATCAAAATATCTGAGGGACACTGGGATGGGAAGTCATGAACCAACCTAATCAGAAGGGAAAAAAGTTCCCATTCTCTCTCAACAGAAAATATCTCAATTTTCCCTCTGGTGACATGAAGGAAACATAGACAAGCCTTGTGCTTTGCCACACTGGACGTATTGTGTGTGTCAGATCTCTTTGATCAGTTTTTCTCTTTCTATTCTTAGATATTTTGTTCTAACACCAAAGCTGAAGGCTAGTCTAAGAGGTCTGAGATGTTACACCCATAAAAGAAACATTAATCAGAAATCAGAAGTTGGAAAAGAACTGGACTCTACTGTACACTGTTGAATGAACATTTGTGTTGAAGACTCAGGAACTAAGAAGTGTTAAGTGTGGGAAGGGTGTGGTGCTCCACAGACCTGGAAAATGCTGAATAAGGTCTAAATGCCCACCACTCTATGTGAGTGCCTCTATAGCCCAGTAGCCACCAAACCAATGGTGTGGAGTCCAGAGAAAGCAGTAGAGAGGACATTACATTACAGTCCATCACACATGAGCTCTGAAGAAGAGGGTGTAGGAGGTTTGAACACAGAATCCACCAGTCAATGAAAGAATTTTAAAAATATCCTGAGACCAATATCCCTCTGTGTGGATGAATCAGATAATAACAGAATTTCTGGGGACATACATCTAGTGGGTAGCCTTCCAAAACATCAATATAATGCTGAATTAACTTACTTCAAAACAATATACCTTTTATATAAAGACTGCTGCCTGTTCTAAAAATAAGAGGCCTGAGTCTGATCCCATTCATAGCTCAGTGAATCAAGAACACTCCCAGCTAGATCCATAGGATTTCTTTCATGAAGGACAAGTGAGTGACAGACTGCATTCTGGGCTCATCCTGGAAGTGGAGCATGTGACCCATAGTTGAGTCTTATTCTGTAATGGTAAAAGGCTTTTTGAAATGCATTTAAGTCTATTAGTGCTCCCAGAAAATTGTGCACTCATTCATTTTCTCAAAATAAATATCCTGGACTTAATGGAGTGTAGTGTCCTTTCACTACGAGTACCCAAGAACTCCAATTATGCATTATTAAGCTATTAAACTGAACAGAACAAGAAGAACTGGCACTTACTGGAAAGATCACTGTTCTAAAATGCTTGGTAATAAGCTACAGAAAAATTAGCAAGTGGTTATAAAACTGCCATCTCCTACCAGCTGCTATAATTTTGTTTTCTCTAACACTTAGAACATGTTTATAAGCACATCTTATGCACGCACACATCCATCTACACAAAGGAAGGCTCATGCAGGGGGTCTACCTGTGTTGTCACAGTCTGAGCTGGCAGGGGATTTCAGCAAGCCAGCTCACTCTTGAATATGTTGCAGGCTGGTTCTTGCAGCTTTCCCCCCATAAAGACAGTGTTCCTCCTGTAAGTATCTAAAATACTCTCTGAAATCAGAAAACATACAGGGCTTCATAGACTCCAGGATGTAAAGCAAAAACCTTCCTGAGCCCCCAGATAGCTGGTGGCATATTTTGATGACAAATCAATCATCACTGGAGCTTCTTTGTGTTTATTGTTCATTTGCTATGCAGGGAATATGTTAAAAGGAGAAAACCAGACATTGTAAGATTGTAACAGACACTGTTACACTCTTGCAAGGAGATATGGTCCATAAACTTGGGATTTCCAAATTAAAAGCATATGGCAACACTACAAAAGGCTTTGGAGGTGTGCAAATATCACAAATGATCATCTAATGCTTCCCTTGCTTGAAAAATCAAGCAAAAACTAAGTTCTTGCTGGCTTCAGTGCTAACCTGTTCAGTCATTTGCTCTATACCTCTTGCTTGGGGTGCTCTTTAAAATCCAGAGACAACCTTCATGAACTTTTCTTCACACTAGATTTATGGCAAAGCAGTGCCTTCATTGCTTTGTCTGCAATGCCGACATCCATTATTATGTATTTCATTTATTTTATCACTTTAAATTTTTATTTTCTGACATCAATTTTATAAGTGACAAACATTTCCTTGAGTTATGACTGAGTTGCCTCTTCTCTCTTTCCCTAACACATTCATTGAAAGCATGTTTGATCTGCCTGTTCAAAATTGCCACAGTGTAGAGTGAAAGGAGCAAATAAAAATGTTAATTAATTTTTCAGAGCTGATGGTGAAGCTAAGCCAGAGCTACTACTTCTCTCTACTTCTAGCAGCATAATGCAGTTCATCTTCATGGAATTTTATCATCAATGAGCCCAAGAAGAAAATACATTCTCCTGAAAGGGTGTAATGAAATGTAAGTTTATACTGCACCACATAAAGTTGTAAGGAGTTCACAGGACTATTCTGATTGCATCAATAAGTAGTTAGAGGTTTATGACTGCAAACAATGTTTTTCCACTCAGGAATGAGCACAGAACCCATTTTATGAAACGCTGATATGGGCCATTACAGCCCAGTACATTGTACCAAGGCATAACTTGCTCACCTGCCAGATTGAAAGAAAAGTACTGAACACTTCCATGCATCATCATGTAAGGAACTGGCTAGAGTTACAATTTCCCTGGGATTTGGTACCTGAATCCCTGTTACACACTTTAAATATGAGTAATCCGATCACATATTTGCTGAGCACTTACAATCTCTTTGCCACTATTGAGACGGAACTGCATTCACCCACATTTCTTCACATATATATAGTCAGCATGTCTGGGTGCGTGTCTGAGGCTTTAGGAATTTGATTGGTTGATGCCATTCTGGGATAGAGATGCTGGCTTGTAAGGGGCTCATCAGGTATAAGACTCAGCTGGGCTTCTCAAGTTGTTCCAGCAGTCTTTTTTCCTTCATTCCAAACACAGAATCAGTGAAATAAATTTGATATCTTTTTAAGCAGAAACAAATCATAATCACAACCAGAGTACCATATAATAATGGAAATTCTTTATGGTCATTTCAGACTGGGACAAGGCTAAATGCACATTCACTTACTGAGGAATGTGGATTTATTGTTCCATATTCTCAGTCATTAACACTGTGAAAGGAGAAACCCAATTCTACTGTCAAAAACATACAACTGTTCAAGAGAACCTGTTATTTAAGAAGAGTTAGTTCAGCTGGAGGAAAGCAGACATTTACTTTTAGATTGCTAATATGAATTTTTGAACATACGAAGTGGCTTATTTTTGCTATACACTTTGTGCACATAAGTATGGGATATTATTTATTAAAGTAAGAAATTCCCCAAATCTACTCAGAGATCTGATTAACTGATGTTTGACAAAATGTTTGGTGTTACTGATGTTTGAAGATAAAGAACAGAAGAAGACATCTGTATGTCATGAAGTCTCCTGAAGATCATTTAAATGCATAGAAATCAGACACTCAGAATCAGTTTATTTATGCTCTTTCACCTTCCACATACTTTTGCTCATCCTTTTCTAAGCCTGCTTTGGCCTTCCCTTTGGGGAATGTAGAACACAAACATATCCAAAGGTTAGTGACATTAGAGAAGGAGGTGACATGTCAAACTGAGAGAATGGTACCATAACTAAACCACATTTTCTGTTCTGTTAAAGTAAACCTTCATCTTTTCTGTGGGGTAGTAATTTATGCCTTCCTTTTTAACTCTTTCCTTTTATGGATTTTTCCATGCTTTTAAGTTTCTTATTTTCTGAGATCCATTTTTGCCCCCACAATATTTCTCCATTTTATTGGACCTTTAATTTCCGTTGCCTCTGAGGGTTTTTTCACTCGCTTCTGTTCTCCAGGACCAGAAGTCTACATGGATGGATTAAGTGTACCTGTTGTTTCTCTGTACTGCCTTTTTTTTTTTTTTTTCTTTTTTTCCCCCAAGCACTTTTCAGAATTCTGAGAAGAAAAGCTAAGGCGTGTGGATTGAAGGCACATTAGTTTCCTGTGTAGCTCTTGACTCTTTGCTAGCTGACTTCTTTCTTCCTTCCTCCATTGTAGTGGTACTAGGGACCTTGAATCTTGTGCACGTGCTTGCATTCTGGAAAAAAACGCTTTGCTTACAAAAAATGAAAACTGCTGTGCAAAAAGAGGTGGTTTTTTTTGAAAAAATAAACAACAAAAAAACCCCAAGCAGGTGCAAGAGGTGCGAAGAAATGCCTTCCAGCGAAAAATGTCTTTCTTTATACCCGGTTTGTGTTATTGTTACACTTTAGAGCTTGCTGGGTGTGGGACGCTGCAGATGCTGGATGCTGCAGAGATGCCGCAGAGCTCTCCTGGTGGAGCATCCTTACCCTTGCTAGGGAGCACGGCGCACAGTGGCCCGTCACCGCCGTGGGGCACCTGCCTTCCTGCCCATCGCTTGGGCCATGGCAGTGGCTGCAGGCAGCCGCCCACAGCTGTCGGGGCTCGGGAGGCCCAGATGTTTCTGGGCCGAGTGAAAAATTTGAACTGTTTTCGGAAAGCAGTTTTCCCCTCCCCGCGCTCAGCCCCACGCTCTCCGCCCCATCGCCGTGTGCCCGTCTGCCCGTGTCCCCGTCCCGAAGCCGACACACGGTGGCGCCGCGGCCGTGGCCAGCGGTGGCTTTGCCCCTGGGAAGGCTGTGAGGGCTAAACACGAATATCCCCGCCTGTGAGTGGCCCTCGGGGTGCTGGCAAAGGGAGGCACAAGCACATGTGCTGTGTTTCGGTCCGCGGTGCTGAGCTGCTCCTGGTGCGCACCGATGTCTCTCACTGCGGCTGAGACCGGCAGGTCCGGCAGCTTCTTGGGAAGTGAGGAGTCAGACTTGGAAAAATAAGAGGGTGAGGGGTTTTTATCCCTTCCAGATGTACATTTTCATAGGGGCCTGGGCTTGGAGAAGTTCTCGGAGGAGTTTTGTGCAGGAGTATCTGTGGGTTACCTGCCTGTTCTCTTGAGGTTCACCTGAGGAGTGAGAGATCAGGATGGAAAGGTGTCATAAAGCCATGGTAGCTGAAACGGGCTCACTGGACTGAAGCAGAACAAGAGGCAGTCAGCATTATATGTGCATAGTGCACACAGACATATATATGTGTCTACACAGTCTATGGATATTACCGAGATTTACATGCAGAGGAAAAAAGGCTCTGCTTTTTTTTTTTTTTACAACCCTTGATACACTTCTGTGCCTTCAAACACATGCAAAGTAAAGCCTAGCAATATTTTTGCTGCAAGCAAAAACCAAGGAGCACTCAGAGTAAACCTCTCTGCTCCCCTGCTGCGTTTGCTCTTCTTAGCTGGGCTAGCAAAAACTCAGAGGAATTCGCTGTTGTGTCTCTGTCTCTCCAAAATCTATTACTGAGAGGAGAAAGGGAGGAGTGAAAGGGAGAAGGGGCTGTGTAATGGTTCACATGGCAAGGAATTCAGTATGGGCAATGTGGGGCTGCAGAATGAAGGCAGATGTGTCTTTATCTGAAGGATTTTATGGTGCCTTGATGACTATTAGGAACCAGGAAGCAGCAATGCCGTGGATATGAGCTGAGGAGGATGGTTTCCTGCTGCTGAGTCACTGCCCAGCCATGCCTGGCACTGGGAGCTGGGCATTAGGGCAGCACGTGTTTAAATAAACTCAACAATGGCTCTATGGACGCGCAGTACTCTGATAACTGCGTGCCTGAAGCTGTTGTCCTAAAGGCCCCATGCAAGCAAAATCAGAGAATGGGGATTTGGATGTAGTCTGGAGACAGGAAGATATGCACTATTTTGGTGGGAAAAGACCAACATTAGCTGAAACTGGCCATAAACAATTTATTGCCATTTTCAGAAAGAGCCTGTCTGACAACAAGGTACTTTTCTGCCTCACCCTTCCCTAACTACAAAAGCATCTCTTTCAGCTGTGCAGATGTCTGAACTGAAGCCAAGCCAGGAGGAGCTGTAGGTTGCAGACATGTTTTCGTTTAGCAAGGGTAGAGCAACCATCCAGATCTGGATTACTGTCAGTCAGGCTGACAAAGCAGAACAAAGCATCACCACAACAAAAACCTCCACCCAGTATTTGGCAAAGCATTATTTGTTTGTGACTGCTGGGCTTCTGGTGAAGAGAAAATCTGAAGAGAAACTTAATGGTCCTTTAAAAGAGCCCTTAAGAGGCTGCTTGCACATGTGGAAACTTGCCTAGCAGTAAATTATGAGTTGTTATTGTTCTGTGTTGCTGAAAAAGGAGTATGTAAAGACCTACACTTTTAAAGAACACATGAAAGGCAGCTGGATCTAGTTACCTGGGGCAGAATTATGCTAAACAACAGGATCAACTAGAATATAAACAAGCGAATGAAGCAGGATTTCATAGGGAGCCTTGTCTTTGGTGTATTGCCACACAGCCCTCTTTTCAGGCCTCCTTACACCAGGAGCTTCTGTTTCAGTCACAGGCAAAAACAGGGAAGAAAATACTGGTCTTTTCTTTTAAGACATCATCAAAGAGTTTCACTACATTGTCAAAGGAGGGCAGTCTCAAGCAAAGCAAAAGATTTATAAAGGCAAACCCCTATGAACCTGAGTGTTTACAAAAAATTCTGATTGAAGTGCTTCATCTGATGCTGAAAAATCTCTCTTGGTACAAGCCACAGATACATTTTTCATAGCCATAGGAGCAAAAGGGCTCTCCCCTCTGAGTGCTTTTATAGAAGATGGTGAAATAGCAATGGAAAATCATAATGATTAAAGCACGATACATAGCAGACAGAGGAGATGAACTGATAGGTTAGTGAAAGGAACAGTAAATGATGAACAAGACCATCGAGAAACATGAAAAACTGAGGCTATTTTGTAGCAAATAGATAACAATGACAGTACCCTGAGGATAAGGGTAGGAAAAAGCAATGAGTCTTTTCATAGCAGTATATCTTTTGTAGAGTAAGAGGCAACGAAATTCAGTAAAAATACCTCAGAAGACAAGTTGTCTGTATATGTTATTAATGCAGGAGGAAGAATTGAAAGTGTCTTTGGCCCCAGAGAGAGCTGTGTGTGCATCACCCATCTGCTAAGAATAAGGGCAAAAAGGCAAAGTGCTGAAGAATGCAAGAAATAATGGATGATCAAAAAACCTAGACATAAATCTGTTAGTAGGATGAAGTATGAGGCAGAAGTGGCAACTTGCTAAAATTAAACCAGTGAATCTGAACATTAAATGCATCTCTGATGCACCTTATTTGTTTCACTGAGAATACATTTGGCATGCAGTTGACAAATGGTGTTTATTAGTGTGCTAATATACTGAATTTGAACACTGAGAGGGAAATAAAGCAAATGATTGACAGCACTGAGATTTTGTCTTGATAGTTTCTGTAGGACACACTGACACAGTATATGCATCCCTCTCGGGCAGGTTGTTCAAGTACTGCAATGCTTCACGCCAAGAGGGAGCAAAGCCATCCACTCCTCCAGCCTCAGCAGGAATGTGCCTGCCCTAGGGAGCAGCTGCTAGAGCTGTCCCTGCTTTTTGGTGCCTGCTGCACTGTGCCACCCAGTGACTACATCAGTTTACCCAGTGACCTCTAGGACTGGAAGACCTCAAGTAATTTGACCATCAGCAAATAAATGTTATATTGTAGGCAAGATTTATTCATTCATTAGCACTATGAATCTATGAATTTATTTTAAAATAAATGTTTTATTTAGACTAAAGGATGGCCCTAGTTAGAAAAAAATACACATAGTGCACGACTGAGAAAGCAAGACATCCTGAGAACAAGCCCAAGTGCAGGATGTTAAACTCTGTGGAAGGAATTCAGATCTTATCGTAAGTAAATGTAAAGTCTGCAGTAGGTGTATACAAGTGTCATGTTGCTCCATGAGGTGCCTTACTTTTTGTTTTGCTTCTGACAAAGATGGCTTTCAAAGACAAGGCACTAAACAAAACCGGTTGTTACTGAGGATGACCATGCTCTTACAACAATACTGGGTGCCTGCTTGCAGAGGCAGTCAGGGTGGAACCTGTATTTTTTTTAATGCAAGAGCATCCTAGAGCTGGTGGAGTATGGGTTGGCTTCCATTTTAAAAAATCCCCCAGAACTGAGTCATGTTTCTGTGTGGGGTGTTGGTATATGGAGCTGTCTGGATGCAGAAGAGCTTCCACAACATTGTGCCCTATCGCTCTGTATCTCCTACCCAGTGAAGCAAGGTTTTCTGTACTGGCTTCCACAGCATGAGAGACCTAGAAAGCAGGAGCTGTAGGCAAGTCTTCAACTATCTAGAAATACTGTCCCTGTGGAGTCTCACCTGTAACTGACAGTTTCTTGTGCCAGTATCCCACCTTTTTGTTTTTTTCTTCTTCCAGAAGCCTCAGGCTTTCATAAGTGATTGGTGGAGCAAGGCTCCGGCTCAGCCCAGCAAGGATGCAGCAGAGAGTGAGAGCAGTGCCATAGCTGGGTGTCCTTTCTGGATTCCTGACTTAGTCATGCCACCCCCACGTGCCTGTCTCTGCTCAGTACTCATGTTCAGACACTTCCAAAAGCTTTTCAGAGCTTTCATACCTCTTTTTCAATGACTTAGGTTTTTCCCTCGGTCATCTGGGCATCTGCAAATATTTGCATGGATCAAACACAAAAAGCTATTTTACCTGCAGCTATTTAATCTCTCTGTATATGTGTGATCTGTAATATTTGCAAATATTTGAAACATGAAGGGGTCTTAAATGTGGTGCAACACCTTGAAAACAATGGAGATCTGAGAACCTGGGCCACAATGTAACAATGACCCATTTTTGTGCATTCATTCCTTTGCTCATTACATCTGTGATGAAACAGAAGCACTGAATTAAATGGGTGAAATTGTGAATCTGTAGAACATATGTACCACTTCTATAAATTCTGCTTAGCACTTCCTTTGCCCTTAACAGTATAGCTTCTGAGCTCATTCTTAGTCTTCATATGTTTGTCCTCACCAAATGCCTCTGAGTGTACTGCTGCTGTCCTTGTTCTACAGGATGTTCTGGAAGAGGGAGGTAAAGAAAACTGCTTGATGACAGCCAAGTCTTGCAAATTTCAGTCCAGTGTGTGGACTTGGAGATTATTTTCTATGACAGATACAAATTTTTTATTAAAGGGCCCATCAGATACAATTTCAGACTTCTTGAAGCTCAAGAAACGAGCTTGTGGAGAAGGGTGTTCAATAAATTTCTCCTGTCTCATTCCGCACTAGTGTTATGCCATGGTCCTGCTCCATTTCTCAGGATAATTCTCATTTCATCTGTAATTCCTTCTCCCACATCAAATGTCCGAGACAGTGGTCTAATACATTGATAAAGAACAATTCTGAAAGAAACTGAGATTTGGACCTGCAGATGATAACTATTCATGTAAGTGGCTATCATGTCTATAATTACATTTTGTCCAAAGGCCAGGTCAAAATAAACACACTGGGGATCAGGCTATCAATAATGAATAAACTTATCTCAGGGACAAAATTTCAGGTATTGTTTTAAGAGAACAAAAATACAATAAAATATTACTTTTATGATGTTTTTGTGATTATTTAAAATAATTGGTAAGGAAGGGTAATTTGTACAACACTACATTTTTGAATGATGTTATGGTACTCAATTTCCATGTTGCAGCAAATTATGAAAGAACATACCCTGTATTTTGTCTCAGATCAGTAACGGACTCAATGAGCCTTCCTGTGGGTATTTTTGTATAAGTAGCCCATGTCAATAATCTTGAAAATTTTCTTAGTTTCAAGCATTCTTTCTCCTTCAGGTGAATGCAAATGCTTTTCTTTTTGGCTGCTCACTACATTACCAAGGGCCCATTTCTGGTTTCCTTGGCAACTGAGGGAGAAATGGTGATAATTTCTGGGAAAGTTCTGTGTAATGCTCTTTCTCTGAAAAGTTTCCATTAAAACAAAGTAGTTCCTTCTCTTCAGAAGTGAGCTAGTTGGAGCTCATGAGTGAAGTCTTCAGTAGGAGAAGTTGGAATTTGCCATCAGTGGATTTTGCCTCAGAGTGAGGCCACCAGTGCAATCTGCTGTGCAGAGCCAGAGCCCTGGTGCAGCACCGTCTGCCTTTTCCTGTGCAAACACAGGGTGGGGTGTGGCTGCCCAAGGAGGAGTTCCTAGGCTGGAATTGTGGTAGGTTGTGGAGCCTTTTGAGTTGAGCAGATCATGAGCAAAGAGGAAGGAATCTGGATCTCAAGGGATATGGGGAACACAAACACCTCAAATGAGACTGAATGAATTGAAAACTGATCTCTGCAAGTTCAGAAATACATGAATGTTCCATGAGAGGTCTTCTGAGTAAATCTGTGGAGTCACAGCATAGAAATTTGATGGGGAAAATATGATGTTACCTTGTGACTGTTACCTATTAATTGAACAGCACCGTGTGTCCTTATCCAATTCCTCATGTAAGATTTATTGATTTCTAAACAGACCTTTGTAAGAGTCATTTATGAGACTGGAAGGAAGAATTAGCTAGTGCCTGTCTGACAATTTATATCGGTGGGTTTCAACAGGAGAGAAGACAGTAAATTGTTGTGACTATGCACAGTGCTGTGAACAGATGAAAATTGCCAACCGACCAATAGTCAAAGCCATTAAGCGCCAACACTTATTGATTAGTATGTGCTTTTTCCTGCTAATGGCACCAGTTTCGGAATGGCCAAGGTATGATTCTGACATTCATTATCCTTTAAGTGTCTTTAAGGGGACTCAGCTACTTTTGCTCTTGACTTCTCAAAAAACACTTCCTAGTGTCACTAATGCTCCATAGACCTGAGTTACAAATACAGTGACTAGAAGCTACGATCAAGGCTGGTACCAAACACCACACTGAAAACACCATCAGCAGCTGTGTCTAATAAGCTGCGCACAATTGTGTGTAGTTAGAGAGTTGGATCAATAGGAAAAAAGAATGAGGAAAAAAGGCTGACAGATTCTTTCTTCCCTGTCCACTCCCAAACCTACACAAACTTCAGTCATTTTGCACTCCCTTTTGCACCTTGAAAGAAGTCCTTTATCTATCAGCCAGCATCTTATCCTGCAAACTCCTAAAAGGGGACAGATTTCACCTTTCTGTTCTCTGGGAAAGGACACAATTGATTCCTTATCACTAATGATTAACAGAATGTAGACACTAAAATACATACCCACACACCCCCGCAAATCTGTTAGCTGAGATCAGACACAATCTCTCTGGGTCCTGACAGCAATCAATTTTGTCCTGGGGTCAGCCATGTCTCCTTTTTGCCTGGCAGAAAATGGGCTTGCAGAAGCATATGCTGAGAGCAAAAAGACCCAAAGAAAGCTTTGCCTCAACTCCCAGGTGTATTTGTGCCAAGACCTTCATCCGAAGGGCATCCTCAGAGAAACCAACCAGGCAGAGCTAACTCTGCAGGATGGGAGCAGGGTTGCAATGAGCAGGAGGCTGGTGAAATGCAGAGTAGCTGAATAGTTCCTCCTGACTGCTCTAATAGGGCTCACTTGGACTCCTGCATACAGAAGAAAGGGATTACTTCAGGCCACGTCCTGGCCACCTACGTCAGGTTGTGAAGCTGTATGAGCTCTTGGTGTCTGGAGAAAGGGGAAAACCTGTGTTAGGAAAGGAGGAGGCGTAAAGCACACTTTTTAAAAACAGACAATAGTAGCCACAAGGTGCTAGTCTCTGTGAGCAGCTGGTATAACAACTACATACACAGGAAATGGATAGCAGCTTCTATTCTGGCACTTTCAAAATTCTTTTATAACTATTACTTAAATTTGTGACACACCAAGGTCAGAGAGATCTCATTCTATCACTTACTGCTGCCATTTTTTTTCAGAGTAAAGGGCTTCATTCTCTCTTTGCAGAAGCTCAGGTAAAACCAGAAGAAAAGAAAAATGTTTGTTCTCACTTGTCATCACTCAAGACTTGCATGAACTGCCTATCTACTAGCTTCCTCACCCTCACAAGTACATGAACAGAAAGCCATTTGTATTAGAAGCAAACAGACTTTCTGGAAAGAATAGAGAAGAAAAGGTTGTTTTTACCTTTGTGGTTAACATGGTCACTCCTTTCCCAAAAGTTCATTCCTTTAAAATGTGAGAGAATGGTGAGGCTACAGAGAGGGATCAGAGACAGATGAACAACGGAAGGGTGAGACAAAGATCCAGAAATCTCATTTTGTCACAATCTGCAGTTTCAGGCACATCTCGTCATGTTCCTAATGATCCTAGTGGAGAGAAATCATTGTTTCTTTTTCTTTGTTTCTTTTCTTTTCTGTTTTGTTTTGTTCTAAATTATATAGCCCTGACATAAACTTTGTAGAATAAGAACAGAAAGAAAGGAATAAGAGTGCAGTTACGTGAGCAGACGTTATGCTTAGACCTTGCCAACTAATGGCTGATATCAACTCATAGAGAAGCTGAGTCTCCACAGGTGTTCAGAGCTCGGCTGCATCTGCCATAAAGTACGTGGGAAGAATGTTGTTCAGTTTTTGAATGTGCAAAGACATCTCCTTGGGGAAACAATGGCCTTAATGATGAAGGTTTGAGGGAGTGAAAACAATTCATTAGTCATAAAGAAATCCTGGTGAGCCACCCAGTCACTCAGGAATTTAAGATGATTCTTGTTCCCAGTAAGAACGTGTATGAATTTCAAAAACATGTAAGAAGGGCGAAGTGTTGCAAGAAATGGATCTGAAGGAGGAAGTAAACAAAGGGAATTAATCTCTGGATTTTTAAAATAAATTAAATCCCCCATTGAACTAGAAATCTGACACCTGAATAGTATGACAAATCAATGTGTCTGCCTTTCAAAGGCTGTTCTCCATTTTCTTTTGGTTAGTCTCAAAGAAAGATGGAAAACAAGCTATTCAAACTACTTCCCAAACTAAAGTGCAGTCTGGCCACAGGACCCGGCTGTCATGTTGTGACTGCAGGATAATACAGCTCACAAATCACAATGCTCTGCCCACTCCCATGTACACATTTTGTTCAGCTCTTCATTCATCTCTTTGTTCAGGCAACTTGAATTTCTCAGCATGTCTCTTTGGGCCATTCAGAACAGGCTGATTCCTTGTTGGAAGATAAATGATGGATATAGAGTTTGAGAGGACATTCGTATTTATTTTACTTTAATCAGAGCTGGTCAAACCAAGGAAAGTGTTCTTTGGAGAAATATGTCATTACTATGACACGTGGTTTTGTTCCAGTTTGAAATTACATCAAGTTTGTCAAAATTTCTGGAAGAAATTCTCTATGAAGAAATAAATTATGCAGGAAATACCAACAATGTGGTATTTTCATTGTGTAGCATGCCTCCTCGAGGTAGGCATGCCAAAGCCACCAAAGAAATGTGGAGATGGTGGTGCTCCATACTGTGCATAGTCTGGAATGAGATTTTCCATGGATCCAAAAGTTCATCTCATCTTGAACTGGGACTCTGAAGGGTTTGGGGGCTCCCAGGGTGCTGCTTCCTGGACAGAAAAAGTGGAAGTGGTGGTGAAGTCCTACCCTGTGATATGCTGCTGCTCAGAGCTGGGCTTTACCACATTGCTCATGAAGAAATTTCCTGACAGAATTCAGAATTTAATTCAGCTAAAGCACTAATGAAAAAGAGCTCCACATCATGCTATGAGTTTTGTGAATCAGGATTTTCTAGTTAAAATTTGCCCAGTAATTATTAGCCAGTGATTGTTGTATTTACTCTCTCAGTATGGTTGCACAGAGAGAGCCCCTTTGCTCTGAACAGAGGTAGCAAATGGACATGTTCATTCTCCCTTTAGAGCTAAGAGAAAATTTGCATCTCTTAGTAGTTGCCTACAGTCATGATATTGTTAGTTTTCTCAACCCATACCGATCCCATCTGTTCTGTATAAAAGGTCTCTGGATCTGAAATGCTCCTCTCCAAGTAGGCCAGTGGCTTCCCTTCCCTGATCCTGTCAGTAGGCAGCCTGGAGCACTGGGACATGGGGTCTTTGAGTCAGGGTGGGTGCACAGCAGAGACCAGGCTCTCACACACTTCCTAAGGCAAATAAAACACAAATAAAGAGAGAGAGATTGAAATAAGGTTGTTGCAAGGCCAATTGTCTGCACAAGTTTGGATGATGGTCAATTTTCGATCAGGTTTTTGGTTTAGATTTTTGTGTTTTGTTGTTTTTTGGGGTGTTTTTTGGCAATGATTCAAACTAAATTCTGCAGTCAGAAGACTGCAGATGGAAGAGCTCTACAATGCTCTTTGCCCTGTTGGGATCATTTGTCAAACTACCACTGGCTTGGTAGCACAGAGTTAGATGACCGTAATGTACTTTTGAAAATGCTTGCATTGCTCTTTCTAGAGCATCCATGTCCAGACATTTATGAAATATGCAGTTTTGTCTTGGTTAGTATATTTTCCTAAATGCTACTGTGTTATTTCAAGAATAGGCAGACTTTTTCCTGCAGTGATTTTCCTCCTCACTTGGAAAGAAAATGTATCTTACGTCATAATTGTGTATATGCTGTAATATTTGAATCCATATATAACTTAAGTTAAAGCTTATGTAAGGTATCCTTAAGTTCTGGGTTATTTTAATTTTTTTTTAGGATGGGGAGGTTTTCAGGAAAGGAAGATTATATTGGTGTCTCTAGTCATGAATAGATCAGTATGAGTTCAGGCCTTGCTTGGGAAAAGAGTGGAAGGGAATAAACTAGGAAGGGTGAGGAAAAAAGTGACTTTCAACACCTTGATTTGCATAAGGCTACAACTTGTACTCCATTAGACAATAATGAATCTAAACTCTAGTTGTGCTTAGATGGCTTTGGATTTTTGAGAAGACATGAGGGAAAAGTTGAGATTGCTCTAAATATGCTTTTTATTACTTTAGGTAATGGATAAAGTGAAGTGATTGTAATGAGGCTTTCTGGTCACACTTGACACTATGACATTATACTAATATACAGNCACACACACATATATATAAAATATGTAAGCATTAATTTCCTATATTATGGAGAAAGCATTGAGGGGACTCAAAGCTGGCAGATTATCCACCCCATTTACCAACAAAGTGAGTGTTGATGTATGTCAGTTATACACAATGCATAGCAAAGAGAGAAGATCATGCATCAGCTGTTACTCTGTCCATTAGATACTTGAGTAATGAGATTTCAAAAGCTTTTTGAAAGCTTGGCATTAGCCTGGGAGATCTTCTATCAACTCTTTGTCTGCTGGAGATAGCACATTTCTTTTAATTTGCAAAATGGTTTAATGGGGCTTTGAAAGTGATGGACTAGCCATCAGTACTGCCAGGGAGAACTGCAAACTGCAGATAGCAAGGACCATTAAAGGCATTTCTGTTACACAACTTGCCAGGCTTATTTTTTAAAAAATTATTAGTCAAACATGCCAAGACAAACCATTTTGTAACTTTGCAATTTTAAGCAGCCACATGTCAAAAAGCATTCAAAGTTTTCCAAATGCAAAAGAACAAGATTACGTTGTTAGGATTATATTTGACTTGCCAATTACTACCAAGACTACCAAGAACCAAGTAATGAGGATAACATAGCACTGCTGTCTTTGTTGCAGATGTTCTTAACTCTCTCTGCTTCGACAGATGCGCTCTGGGACCTTCCTGCACTGTCTTGGGAGGTTGGGGCTCACAGCCCTGTCCTGCCTGTCCTTCCATGGCAGAGAGATGACTGGAAATAAAATACTACTGATACCTGCCTACTGAGCCCAAAGGGTATCTCAAAGATGCTGTCTGTTAAAATAGTGGTGTGTTATTGCACCGGTGGTTCTTCTGCTGAAGGTGTAGTGAAGAAGCAGCAAGAGGGTCATAAGACAGGTAGATCTCACAGGTAATTTCAATTCTTCATTGTTCCCATGATAAATGCCAGTCACTTGGAGCCTTATGTAGGCTCTGAATTTGGGCACAGTGCTGTTGTTATTTCCAGGAGAGCCAGTATAAGACTCTGGGGTGAAACAGAATCATATGTCCATTTTAAGTTAGATTTTTGTCTCTATTCTCTCAGAGGGGTTGTTCTGATGTTCCTGACCTCATTTCTACCCTTTTAATCAGGGTGAGTTACAAAGCTATTTAGTCTCACTGATTCTCCAGTGAATTCTGGGGAACCTCAGAGTACATAGGAAAAAAAGAAAACTAAGATACAGTAAGCTTCTAATATAAAAGAAAAGTTAGGGGTTTTAGCAAGCTTTAGGGACAGTAGTTCTGCAGACAAAGTTCTCACCATGCACATGGCTGACACAGTAGTGTACAAATGAGGTGCTTAATATAGGCTACATCTGGACCTTTCCTCACTCAGCAGTGTTCAACACTGAGACCAGAAATATTCAGCAAAGCTCTAGGGTCTGTTGATCTTGAGGTATGGCTGAACAATTGCAGGGGAGATTAAAAAATGCACTTTAGTAGCTAGGTATTGAGCTATACATTATTAGAATCAGACAGTCAGAACAATGGGTTAAATTAGTCCTTGACTACTAATTCAGTTTAGACTTGGCAAATATACTACTTCATTAGAGTAATCATCTTAGAGAGAGAGAGATATTCAGAAGTGAGTCTGTGCACAACAGGTGACAGCCCTCTGATCATCTTCGTGTCCGTTTCTTGGACTTCCCCAACCGATCCATGCATGCATGTATTCATGCATGTATATATATATATATATATAAAATTACATTATTACTTATTACTGTAAGTATTTTCCACCTATTATATGTTGCACTCTGTTTGTGGATATTGTAATGTATCTCTCTCCTATAACCAGAAACATCTGTCTCAAAGTTACTGGAGTTCCAGAGGGGCTCTTAGGTTATATGTTGTCACAGTCATTTTCTTCTAAAACTGGTCTGTAGTAATGGCTTGTCATAAGGTAACGTGGGGAAAGGGAATCTGTCAAAGCAACAAGACTCTTCCTTATTTTCAGTAAGAGTATTGAAAGTTTCTTGCACTGTTAGATAAGATATCACTACCATGACAAAATATTTCAGGAATATTAGTGGCCATAATACCTCATCTAAAGGTAAAAATATAAAAAAACCCCAAAGCATTAAAAATTCCACACTATTTTGAGACAGAACATTCTGAAAAACAAAGCAAACGCTAATATTTAACAAGTAAAAGTACCGACGTGGTCAAAGATTAGCAGTTTCCTAGGTTTCCATAAAGAAGTCATTCACCTATACTGTTGACTTAATATATATTAAATAATTCATTCCTCTGCTTCAGTGATTGATTTGTTTTAGAGAATGAATTTCCAACTCTATGGTTTATGCCCTTCATTGGCTTTTATACAGCCATAAAACTGTGACATAAACCAGAATGTGATCCATCATGTAGGATAACCTTCTGTAAATAGTGTAGGAGACTATACTTCATATATGAAAGTAGTTTAGAAGCACTGAAGTTGGAATGTTGGTTCCATACAACTCCTTTGTGGAGGCAGAAAGAAAAATCATCCTTAAACTAAAACTGAATGGAAAGACTAGTTTGGCATTGTTGTTCCAGACATTATACTACGTGTGTTGCTGGTAAGCCAGAAAGAAAGTCAAATTTAGGCTTTTAACCATAACATATTGTTCCAACAGGCTTTCAGTTTTTGGCAGTCTTCACATTCGCAGGGATTCAGCACTGTGTGTGGACACTGGGAATGATTTGACGTTAGAAACTACAAAGGACACAAGATCAAGAGAAAGAACCATGCCAGACCAAGATTCAATTTTGCTTACAGGATCATCACAGCTGCCTATGAGGATTTCAGCAGCAGCACCTCTCTAGTTCCTACTGAGCAGGCACTGCCCAATAATCTTTTTGACACAATTTTGCAAAGAATGAGAAGGCAGTGAAAGATCCAACAAACTATGCCAATGCCATAATCACCTTCATATCATATCACAGAAATATAAGCCTACTTCTGCCCTTTGTAGTGCGTTCAGAGTGCACTATGCAGTACATAATTTTGGCAGTGATTTGCTCCTTTTTAGGGCCTTTCCTGAGTGAATGTGTCACCTGTCTCTGTTATTTCAGATGTCAATATGTTGCCAACACCCTGATGACTCCCAGAGCAGACACGGAAAGGATTAGAGATCCTGTAGCCTTCCTGTTCATGTATAAGAAGTGATGCAACAGTGAGAACAACACATTCAGAGATGCAGTATGTTGACGGAGAGGTGGACACATGGAACTACATTTTTTCAAGGGACCCTGTTGTTAATATTCAGCAATGGTCTGGTGAGAAAAGGATTAGCTTTATTCAGACAAGTTTGACTGGGTATAACAACACCTAGTAGATAAGGTATTTTCTCTGCCCAAGATTTTACTTGCATATATATTTGTGACTTTACAACATTACTTACTCTAGTGATCCTCGTACCCTTGGGAAGAGTGAGGAAACCAAAAGGATTTCAAGTCTGAATGAAGGCAGTGATGATCAGCAATCTTCTTCCTTCACTAATGGCTCAGGGAAAAGTATTTTTTCCCTCTTGGATGTGGATCTCTCCACAACTCCCAACACCACTGTGGGACCTTAAGGGAGCCTAATGGGAAGCAGAACACAGTTACTCTCTAATACAGTAGCTCTTCTAAGTACTCACTGAAGGCTAAGTTTGGTTTTACCTCTAACATTTATGTTTTGTGTGTTGCATCAGCTTAATGACTGCGCTTGTGAGGTGATTTCCTTATGATAGTGGCAGTCCTTGAAATGCTGCCTCATGTGAAAACCAGCTAATTGGAACAAAACCCTTTTTCTGCTGCCACAGTAGAAAACAGCAGAAACATTTGGGATTCAGAGGCCAGAATTCAGTTTTCCCCTGAATGTTCTAGTGAGAATATTCTTAATTGAAGACTATAGTATAGAACTTGTTGCAAGGAGTTGGAGAAATTTTATAGCTTATGTCAAGAACGTTAAATAAGTTGAGCTTAGCACAAATGTGATTTTATTTCCATACCAAACAAATCTGGCCTAATTGGAAGCCTTAAAAATAACACATTTTTACAGAAAGATTCTTATAGGATATGGATTCAACACCTTTTTAGTACATTGTACATACTCAGCTATACTGTTATAGATAAAAAGCAGTATTTGCTGCATGCTCTGGAAACTGCCATAAGTTTTCCATAACTCCTCTTTTTATTAAAATATTTCAGATACATCTGTCCTGCACTAAGGCCCATGCTGTTATTTGGCATGGACTATATCTTCAGACTGTTCTGCAGAGTTAAACTGTGCCAAGACTGAAGTATTGATTGCTACTTATTGTACATGGCATACTAATAAATCCCATCTCTGTGTCCTAGCCAGCAATATATATACAGCCCTGGAGGAATCACTTCTGCATTTTAATAGTCCTGTCCTAATGGAACAAGACACTAACAAGTACCTTTCAGAAATCCGTGAGATGAGGAAATTGATCCAGCTGAGCCATTAACATATATACAGGGAGCAAAAATAACTGGCTGCCGTGTCTTTAGTTGAGCTCAGCGCTGGAACAGGGATGTCTCCACCTGGGCTGAAGGATATGACAAGAGAAAGAGGGAAGCTGAAACAGACAGAGACTGAAATTTCTCTGTGGTCCTACATGAAGGACATATTTTATATTGCAGTGTTCATGCCATCTTTCCATGTAATTTTTTTTCCTATTCTTTAGCATGCACTGACTCCTTTTTTCCCCAGAGAGTTATCATTCTAACTGAGTGATCTTTCACGGATAATTCAAAAGAAGTGTTGTTCCATATTAAATTCTAAAATTATACATATGTGCTTATGGGAACACTGACTCACGAATCTGGAAATAAAGAGACCTTACTGTTAGATCACTCTGCCTCTATACAAATGCTATTTTAAAAATAAAGAATATAAATATTTATATAATATATAACTTTAAAAACATGCTAAAAATCTAAGATGTGTAGATGTGGCACTTAGAGCCATGGTTTGGTGATGAGCATAGTGGTGCTAGGTTTACAGTTGGACCTGATGATCTTAGAGGTCTTTTTCAACCTAAAAGATTCTATGATTATATGCCTCTGTGGTTCTGTATGTAACCTGTGTTTGAGCATGCACCAGTAAGAATTTGATAGCAGCCTCTCATTTTCATATTATAAGCCTTCCAAGCCTGAGCAGTCCCTATTAGTCTTTATCCTAGTATTAATTAGTTGAGGACTTTTCTGGTGAAGTACATGAAGCAGGACTGCACAGTAGCTGTAGAAGGACAAGGCCAAATATTGGTGGGAAATTTATGGTCATTTTTCCCATTAGTAATCAGTGATAAGACTGATATAAATGATGAGGGAAGGAAGCCTGAAGAATGATTCAGTAGACATAAAGGAACATCTCACAAGCAGAGCAGAAGTGGAGTGAGTAGGAATTATGAGGAAGGGGGATTTGTATTTGATGGAAGAGGACAAGGGAGTGATGAAAGGCAGAACCCAGGGACATGGCATTCAAAAGTGGAATGAATTGAAAGAAAAAAGTGACATTTGCTTATGCTGGAAGCTGTGAGGAGCAGCTGAGGGAGCTGGGGTTGTTTTGTCTGGAGAAGAGGAGATTCAGGGGAGACCTCATCACTCTCTACAACTCCCTGAAAGGAGGTTGTAGCCAGGTGGGGGTTGGTCTCTTCTCCCAGGTAACCAGCAATAAGACAAAAGGGCACTGGCTTAAGCTCTGCCAGGGGAGGTTTAGGTTAGATATTAGGAAGAAATTTTTTACAGAGAGAGTAATCAGGCATTGGAACGGCCTGCCCAGAGAGGTGGTGGATTCATTGCCCCTGGAGGTTTTTAAGATGAGACTGGATGTGGCACTGAGTGCCATGATCTAGTTAATCACAGTGGTGTTGGTCAAGGGTTGGACTTGATGATCTCAGAGGTCTCTTCCAACCCAGCTGATTCCATGATTCTTCAGGCCTTGGGAAAAAAGCCCTGGGAAAAATGCCAGCTAAATAGTGCTAGTAACATAAATGATTGAGAATGCCAGTTTATGTACTGAGTATGAAGTAGGCTTTTATGACTCTAATGTATCTATGCCTCTGTTCATTATTTTCCCACATTATTTTCTCTGAAACATCTCCATAAACACAACCATAACAACTCTTCTGGCTGTAGGAGGCTGTTTGGGATGTTTGACTCAGGAGCATCTATAGTTACTCAGAGTATAAGCTACTTCATAGCCAAATCTTTCTGAGAACAGAAAATTGCATAAGAATTCTGTTAAGGGTATGGAAACACAAAGTGGTACTTTTGTGTAACAGGCACTGAAATGAAATGTCTTCCCTCCCCCTGTGCACTGCACCCCTTTTGTTCTGGGCTCACTAGTAAATAAGTCACTGTAAATAGAACAATGCCAGAGAACAGTTCTTGTAAGTGAGATTTGGTCTTTTATGCTATTATGCATTTAGAGCAGGCCTCATCACAGTGGTGATCCAGGTCAACTAACATTCCCCACTCACCCATTCCCAAGTATCTCTGGCAGGAACATCCCCAACAGGACTACCCTGCTTGAAGAGCTCTCACTCTTCAGTTTTGTGGGTGCAGCCATTCCAGTTCCATTGCCAGAGGATGGTCCCGGGGACATGTCACTATTCCTGCAGATGCATCTAATCAGTTGTAGTATACATGTCCATTTACTTTGGTGCACAGGCACTCCTTTTAAATTAAGAGCTGCTTAAATGTATGGATGATATTACCAGTGATAATTCTAGTTCATTTGTTCATCTGAGCAGGTGTCTGACTCATTAAGCCCTCAGTGCACGTATTCACTATAATGCACACAGATGGATGTGGTAGGTACCCCGCAATTAGACTAACCCAGAATTAAATGAAGCTGTGCTTGACTGTTGTGTACATGCAGAGATAAAAGACAGTCCAAAATAGGTCTTTAGTGTCCTATTTTTAATATTTTATTTTCATTAAGTGCCTACAAGTATTTTATTTAGGAGATCTGGAACCTTTTCTTGGGAAAAGTGAACATTCAGCACTATTAATAATAAAGCTGAGTATAATGTGTCTTTTAAAATTCTCTGTGTATGTCAAGTTGATCAGCCCTGCAAAGCTGCTGTGAGGAAGGACAGTTTTTCTGAGGAGTATTTCTAGATGAAAGCATCAAAGCTGAGAAGACCAAAAGAATTTAAAATGAGTAGTGAAGTAAAAGGCATTAGTCCTGATGCTGAACCACCAGAAAAGTAACCTTCTTTAGCTTGGCAGTTTTAATCCAGAACTTCTTCCCCAGATATGCAGCTTTGCAGGCTAGTGGATGGTAGTATTGTATTTGTGCAGAGAACTCTGATAAAGGTGGTTTGAGAGGTACAAGTGCAGGAGCAGATGTGTCTTTCAGGGTAGCAGCTTCACTGCAGGATTTTTCTTGGTGTTTTTCCCTTCCTCTATCACGTGTATGATCCATTTTCAGGACCTGGTAAATGCTGCAGCAGATTTTCTAGTATCCATCACTACAATAGGCAACAAAGCTGATTATTGATTTTTAAGATTGTGAGCCATACCATTTTGAAGTAATGTGTGTTCATGTAAATCTTAGTCAAATAAGCACTCTGAAAAGATTGAACAAAAGCTATTCCACTTGAATTTTTATATTTGAAATTGATTTCCTTCAAGAGTTTTTACAGGTTCTTGTCCTGGTATAAATTTCCATCTTTGATCTTGCCAAAGGACATATCATCTCTTATTTCAGGTAATGTGAGTGAGATTCTCAACAAAGTGCAGTTAATGTAAGAAAAGATTAACACAGGGATAGAAGGAGAGGCTTTTTATTTTTTTCTTTTTAAAGCTATATAAGACTTTTTCTGTAGGTTTTTTTTTTTTTATATCATGAAATTCTAATAGCCCTGGGAAGCAGTACTTCTCTTCAGAGCACCTGCATTTTGTACAGCTGCTTCACTGTTTTCAGGGTGCTGCTTATTTATCCAAAGGCCTTGTGCATTCAGAGGGAGAATGAGGACTATGGTAATTTCATCCAGGGTATGTGCCAATTATTGCAAGTAATGCTGGTGGACAAACGTCTATTGCTAACTGACTCCATGGACTTTTTCCACCTTGGCAATGAACAGAAGGCCACCAGTTGCAGATCCATCCATCTTTCCATCCTCTTATGGAGAAGAGTGCTTGAAACAGAAATAGAAGAGCTTAAAAAAGGAAGAAGAAAAGGTCAAAGGGTTATAGACATGCTGAAGGCTGCTTGGGCCAGACCTGATCCTCAGAAGCACCTGGACATTTGTGCTGCAGGCAGGGAAAAGGAGGGAGTGTTACTGGAAATAGAGTGATTCTCCTGCCTTTGAGATAACCAGACATTTTCCTCTTGTACAGTTGTTCTTGCAGACTACAGGAGGCCTGTCAGGGAGGCCTTGGATGAAGTTGCCTTCCAGAGTTCCTGATGTTTGTTTAGGAAAGGTTCTGACGTATTTCAAGGTCTTTAATTCTTTTGACTTTAGACAACTCATGCCCACTGAGGAGGGGAAAAGTTTTACAATCCTTTGTGTGTAGGTAGGTGTGCAGGTTTTCCTGAAACTGCCCAACTAAGGAAATTATGTATACATCTTCAAAAGGTGGAACCTGAGCTTTCCCTCTTTCTTACATTACCAATGCACCAGCAGACATTTGTGTGAGAGCTACATTTATGGTAAGTTTTTAACCTCTTTTGTTCCATCTGCAAATTGTATACATTTCTTTTTCTTACACTTAGAGATACACAACATTCTCAGTCCTAAAACTCATTATTTTTGAAGTTTTGGATATGTACTCCAGGCATATAATTTGTTTAGTTTATTTACAAGTAGAGGAACATTGCGATTTACCATGGCATTGTCTTCCATGGAGTACAGCATGTCTTAGAGACAAATCTTAGATAAGATTTTAAAGATCAAATTTAATCTTTTGCAGGCTTTATATTGAGGTCCCTTTTCTGCATGAGTGGTCCTTTCCCTTAGGAACTTAGGCTACAGAAGAGGAAGGACCCTTCTGTTTATTAAGCCTAGGCTCCCACTTCAATGTGTAACAGCGCTACATAATACCATGTCCAGAATTTAATCAAATAGTGTCTTGATGGTTTTTCTCATGCATTGAGTGCAGTTGGAATGCACAGGAATATAGGACAGATCTGAGCCTTGATCTTTCCATGAGTGTTTAACATAACAAAGGCAAACTGATTGAGTAAGCTGATGGAGAACCATGTGTTTAGTAAGAGAAGGGAGACAAAGAGCAAAGTCTTCCAGCACACAGTGGTTCTGCACCATTCAGCAGAATCGCTGCAGTCTGATAAAAACAGAGTACCTCTGACTTTACAGACTCTAAAACTGCTTTTAAATGGGAATGCTTATAGTACATGATTGTATTACATCAAGAATGACTCTTACAGAAAAGGTCTAGGGGAGATTGCTTGAAAATGCATCTTCAAAGTGAAAGTTTATATTCCACTGGGGAAAGGAGCAAATTTTTATTTTTTTTTTTTTTTACTGACAGACATTTCACTGAAAAGTGTGAAATAGGAGTTTCTGATGCAGATAGATTAGTCTTTGAAGCAATCACTGAATGCACACAGCAATGAAATTGAACTGTGGGAAGCTCAGGAAGAGAGGCATTTTAGTTGAATCGTGTTACTTTCACATGTTATTTTGTTTTTAATATTACATTGTTGAGATATAGAAACTGATTAGCACTGGATGATACTGATATTGTACAAAAACCAGAGACACTTTTAAAGTGCCTTGTCTGTTCCTATAAGCAAAATGGAGTACTTGCTGTGCCTGTATTGGTAAATTTATCAAGCCATTATTGGATGCAATGACAGTGAACCTGAGAGGTTTCTCAGTCACTGGCTTAGCTAGAAATTACAAACCAGACTGTCCTTTGCAGTAAGGTCACTGGCTTTTGCTACCTGGGAATGCCCAGCTAGCACAGATATTTCCACAAGACATTGTGCCAAGCCTTTTCTTAACAAGCTTATTAGCCTGGCCAGAGTTTTGCTTCCAGCTCTAAGCTAGCTCCCCATACAGTACCTGAGTTATACCTGCATCGCACTGCTTTGTGCTACATAAACATGTGCCAAGCAAAGATTCTCTGAACTGAAATTATGTTTTAAAAATCCATATCCTGTTAAAGGCCTATACAGGCATACTTAGCTCATTCTAAGTTGTCTTCTGTCACTTTTGGGTATGTCTCTTGCTGAGGAAGGCTAAGGCAATATAGAATAGCTTTAAAGCTACATACACACATGCACACACACACACACACACACACACACACACACAAACACACACATTAAGCTTTGCAGTGTTTCACCTAAAGTGTGTTTTTAAACCAGATTAGTTAAATGGGTGCAATCTTTGTGTTTTGACAGGCAGAAAGATCCTGGTGCTTTGAAGTTAGCTGGACTTTTGCCAGTGTAGTCAGGATTATTTGTAGGATCTTTATACTGTGCCAATGCTTGGAAGTGCAATTTAGAGAAAAGAAGTTAGTCTCAAAAGATTATTTGTAAACTGAAAGCAGGATCTGAATGAACATTGTCAATGAGCAACTTGTGTCTTTACAGTAATTTAAACTTGTAATAAAAGGGTGAGCTCATTTCAAAATTCATAGAGTCATTAAACTCCTCCAAGCACTGCTTTCCCTATGAGTGTCTGATTAAAACAATCCAAATTCATAAAACAGAATTAAAAAATGTAAACCCCAAACCTCATGAAAATCAAACCATGATTTCTTTTTAATGTAAAAAAAAACCCCAAAACAAAAAAAAAAAACAAAACCCAACAACAAAAAAAGAACCAAATCAAAATAAGCCATCTGCCAGTAAATCATTGATCTGGACATGGATAAACCACAAGGCTAGAATAGAATATTCATAGTAATTAGTGGTATAGACAGAATAGAAACCTCTTCTTTGCACTTGCTGTTGTTATGGTGATTCTTCCTCCAAACACTCTCTCCTCCCCCAAGATGACATTGGCTCTCTCCATGGCTTTCCATCTGGCTCTTGCTTTCTTGTTTATCCCAATGAAATTAGCTCGACTGCTCATTTGTCACCTTGGAGGTGTAGTCGCTGTGAACATGTGCGGTGCGAGGGAGCGGGACAAGCAGATGGTACTTGCGAATAGATAAACAGACAGATGCATTAAAGAGACAGCAAAATTGTTGGTATGAAATAGTGTCTGGAAGATGATGAATTGGGTTTGTGTTTGGTACGGCATGGCCAAGTTTCGCATGCAAAGAAGCATTATTCCCTCATCCTTGTTTTCTTTTAAGCTGCTGGCACATGCTGAGGGCTCTCCGAACTGCTGAAGCTCATGGATAAGAAGAACCAGGGGTACCATGTTTCAGATAGTACAGTGAGGTTTCATGTGAATTGCTGGAAAATGTGACATATTTTCCTGGCTGCTGCTCCTTAGTGAAATGAAAAACACAGCTCTGCAAATCTCCACAAATAATTTCTGATTTTAATGTCTGCTGTTTTCCTGGAAATAGCTCAGCTCAGTGTGCCATTTATGGTATCTGTGGTATCTTGTTTATGTCTAACAAGTGTGTGTACATGAAAAATGGTAATTTCATAATACATGCATTTAACAGCATTAAATGCGGAATTGGTCTGGACTTATGTCAGGGATTAAAATCTCTTGCCCAGGTATATACAACAAGAGTTATCTTGGAAAACCTGTGTGGAATTAAGGACACAAGCAGAAGGACAGCCTAGGTGCAGACTGAATAGAGAAACAAGAGTCACAGTCTATAAAAATGTGACCTAGTTGGCCCTATCCACTATGCCAAAGCCAACCTTTTGGCCAAATGAGATTTTTGAAGATGATGAATATGGCATGCTTATGGGGTGGCACGGGAAAAATGGAGACAAAAGCAGGATAATATTTACTTCCAGAAGTTAGTGCTGAATTTGTCTTCACTACTGAGGTCAAATTTCTCTTTCCTGAAACATGAATGTACTACAGTTGGACATTAAGATCCGACAGCTAACAAACCTTACTCCATGGAGGTCTCACAGTAAGGTTGCCAAGTTGCAGCTGTCCAGACTTATATGCAAAGAGTTGCACACACATAGCCTGGATTAATGAAAAGGCAACTGTTTAAAGATACTGAGTGTCAAAGAAGACCAGTCCCTGTGTGCTGCCAGGAGGGAGGGAAGGATTGGAGCTGGGCTGGGGACAGATAGATGGGAAAGGAAAGAGGAGGCAGGGAATTTGTGTGCAACACACAGGTGCAGTGAACTGGTAGCTGTGCATCTCAGGCAAGGAACAAAATGAGGATG